>JAHWFP010170724.1:0-17254 GCA_023313725.1 Lithobius niger
AGATTATATTATATTAACAAAAAATTATTACATAAATAAATTTAAAATCTATAATAAAGAGAGAGAAATAAATCTAAGGAAAAATAAACAAACATTTTCACAACCGACATGGAATAATAAATATGGGAAAAGAAATAGAACTTATTATATACCATGTATTTTTAATGAATTGCCAAAAAATATGTTGGAGTACAACAATTTAAAAGACTTCAAGATAAAAATAAAAAATACCATGACAAAAGATACATAAATTTTAATAGCTACCACTAACAAGATAATAAAAAAAAAATACCCATTGCAATTAAAATAAACCTATAAAATAAACCAGGGTCAAGTGTTGTTAATAATAGCAAAAAATATTGAATAAGATGCTTTGTATAAACTCACACAAGCTGTATTACAGCTTCGAGGATTGCAATTTGTTTGTAATTTGCTATTGAAATAAATACATTATTATTATACATTATTATTATTATTATTATTATTATTAATATTATTATTATTATTATTATTATTTAATTCTTTTAATTCTTTTCAAAAAAAATAAGAAACTTTCTAGATAAAATAAAAGTATTAAACAGGAACCAATATGGATATACAAAAAAATAAAGGTACAACTGACCTTTTAATAGAACTAAACGACATAATAACTAGCGCACTAAATGATGGGAAATACGTTGGAGTAGTTTTAGTAGACTTACAAAAGGCATTTGACACGTTTGACAAAAATATCTTATTAAATAAATGCAAAAAATTAGGGCTAAGAGGAAAAATTTATAATATAATAACAAGCTACTTAAACAATAGGAAAACAACAGTACAACTGCAAGGAATAAATAGTGATATAAATGATACAAAATTTGGAGTCCCACAAGGATCTGTATTAGGACCACTGTTGTATTTAATTTATACAAATGATATAACCAACAACCTTGAAAACACAGATGTATTATTATTTGCAGATGACACAATATTAATTTCAATACATTACAAATACGAAAGAATGATGTCAAATCTACAACAAGACTTTAACATACTAAACAACTGGTTTGTTGAAAACGAGCTGTTTATAAGCAAGGAAAAAACAGTTCAATTAGATATAACGGTACCAAAAATGAATAAAAACAAAAGTACTTGGATAATTAAACACTATGGAAATTGTAAAAATCTAACTACAGATGGAATATGTGACAAAGATAAATGCGATAAAAAATGTACCCAATTAGAAAAAAAGAACTCTGCAAAATATCTAGGGATTGAAATAGACAAAAATTGGAATTTCAAAGCACACATACTACAGTTAATAAAAAGAATAAGACAAGTGATGCCTAAAATGTATCAATTGCGAAACATATTAAATAGACAAAATAAAAAAATCTTATATGATGCTTGGATTGGAAGCATCTTAAGGTATGGAATAGAACTATATGGATTGACATCAGACTATTTATTAGAAAGATTGCAAAAAATACAAAATAAAATAATCAAAGTACTATTTGGAAACAAAAAACAAAAAAAAAGGACTGATGATTTATATAAAGAAAATAAGATATTGAAAATTGTGAAACTCAAAAACTATGTTATACTTACAAAAAATTACTACAAAAATCAATTTAAATTTTATAATAAAGACAAGAAAACTAATTTAAGACATAATAGAGAAATGTTCCTACTACCAAGATGGAACAATACATACGGTAAGAGAAATAGAACGTGGTATATACCGAAAATCTTTAATGAGCTAACAAAAGAGATGTTGGAATATCAAAATTTAAACGACTTAAAACTAATACTCAGAGAAAAATTAATACGAGAATCTTAAGTACAGTGAAAATATTAATAAGCAAAAATAAAATACCACCTAGTGCAAAGTGCTAATTGATAATAATGGTAAAAATTTATTGTTTTTGAATATGATGTATTAGAAACTCACACAAGCTATTTTCAATAGCTTCGAGGATTACAATGTAATAATTGTAATTGTTAATAAAAAAGTATTATTATTATTATTATTATTATTATTATTAAACCCAGATAGATAGGTAGATAGATACTAAATGAAATTGAAGATATTTTCACTTCTCTTCACCCGATTTTGACGTTTGAATACACAATTTCGAAGGTTTTTTCCTACCAATTTTCCATTGGTCCAAACCCTAAACAGCTGTCTCTATTGTTTATAAATTACATGGCAATGCGTTAAATTTTACTGTGGTTTAGTAATTTAAATTGAGTTTGGTGTATGCAATATTATTTTAATCCAATATTTAAAAAAAATTATAATTTGAATTTATTCCTATGCTTTATTAACGCAATGCTTTCAAAATAATGTTTTTATAAAGACATCCTTCAGTATTTCAGTTTTATCTTATTATGGTAATAATTTGGAACTGGGATCGGTTATAGGGATTTGATATCGGCCAGTTTCATTTAATTATCGGTACAGGTAGAAAAAAGATGATCGGCCCGCCTTAATATTTTATCATGTTGAAGGATCCCAATGGAGCCGAAATTTAATTTGTGAAAAAAGTGAGGGAAAAGTGCAGAGATAAAGAAAACCAAAATTTATAGAATGAGTGTCCACCACTCATACAGAGACCGGTGCATCAATAACGTTCTTGTGATGCTATCGAGCTTAGTAGCTACACCAACCTAGGCGGTATTTCTCTGGTTGAATGATATCACACAAAGGCCGACCCTTTTTTGGCCAAACAGCCAAACATTAAAGAAAGCGGAGCCCGTTCCATAATGTCGACCGTGGAAGTGGCGCGACGGCCCTACTTTTTAATTGAAATAATCAAATCTACAATTCAGAAAAATGCGTCTGTTTAAGTGCTGTTGTGTTTTAACAATAATTTAACAAGTGAAACTCCAATCATACAACCCTTTTTTTTGTGGAACATTTGACGTTATTTTTTGTAATCAGTCTGTTCATGAACACTTAACAAAAAAATCAACACTGACGCGAAACTCACAATTGGCTAAATATTCTGTGTGCAACAACTGGAGTGAACGTGATAGAGAACTAGTGTTTATTATTGTTAGAGTTAAACCTTTTGAGTTCTCCTTTCAAATGGACATAGGCGCATAACGATTAAATTGTTTGTAAATTTCTTATGCAGGTTTGTAAATATTGCAATAATTTAAAAACACCCTATACTGTTTCTGTCAGACTAATAAGAAGCCAAAAGCAAATACCCAATAATATAATGATCTCAGTAAAAGCGAAACACACACACACACATGCTTCTGCTGTTCCATGCTGTACAGCTGTAGTGGTTAATACTGAGGTTTTTTATTGCTTTAGATTCTTCTACAATGCCTGCAGTGCGTAACATAATTTCCATCTCCCAAGTTGGACAACCAGCAAGTGTAAACTTAAGCCGACGTCATCACATCTCTCTCAGCTTCAAAACCTTCAATCTCATCATTCTTTTTGGCCAAATATTTGGACTCCTCTCTTGGAACTTCGCCCATTCGTTTGCAAAGCCAGTGCATCATTTTCGTTACAATTTGGTATTTAGCCTTCTGTATAAATTGCTTGTAGCTCTAATAATTGTTTTCGCTTCTTTTTACCAACTCGTTTCGTGGATGGCGTATAACTATTCTAGTATGCTTACGAAACTGGTTGTCATGGCTCAAGGTATTTTACAGATGACTTTCTTAGTCTTTGTATTTGCATTTTTTCTGTTGAACGAATCTCGTTTTCATCAGTTGTTCAAATTTTTAATTCGCTTGGACTGTCTACGCGGTGAAGCCCAAATAAGAACTATATTCCTGAAACAAATTTTTGTTCACTTGCTTTTTACACTTATTCCAACTGGAGCTTCACTGGCATATGAAATAACATTCAGTCACGTGACTTATATACATGTAGTTACTTTTTTGTTGTTTGTATCTTTTTTAATTATCTATAATATGTTCATTAGTGTTTTTTTCTCCCTATTGGCTTGTTTCTGTTCCAAGTGTTTTACCAGCATCAACGAAGAAGTCACATCAGTGCTGGGTTCACAGGTACATGCACTGAATGAGTATCTCTGCCAACTCCATCTGCAGTATGAACAGTTGTATCAATTAGCAGATTCTGTACAAGATTCCTTCTCGTGGTTGATCACCATTGTACTTCTAAATCAAAGTGTTTCTCTGTTAATTAACAGTTACTGGTTACTAGATGAAAATAATTTTACAACAATGAGTGTATCTGCTGTATTTGTAATCACAGTCAACATCTACACAATTTTGACCGTTACTTCATCAGCAGACAACATGAAAGAACAGGTAAGCACGGTGTAAGTTAGTTTAGTTAAAATTGCATCTATATTGTTAATTCCATGCAAATGTTTTTGTAGAAATCACGAGTTGTAAAACTGCAATCCGCATGAAAAGCACAAAATCCCACAAATACACATTGTTCACACACTTTTACTTTTGGACATAAACTCCAACTTTTATCTTTTGTCACCAAAAGAACAGTAAATAAAGACGCAAAAACTGGCGTGCTGAATCATTACAGTTAATGGAGATACTTACAATTCAATCAACACATAGCTCCACTCAAAAACGTATTTTACACATCGTCCATCTTGTTGAGTGATGCTACATGTCATTAAATGTGATTGACGGGTAGAGATTGTAAGATATTATGCCATTTTTCATATTATAGTGTCCGCGGCCTATCTTGATTTCGCCCCAGAAAGACACAGATAATCAACTGTATGTTTTTGGTAGCAGAGTGCCTTGTTGATATCCGAGATGGTTACAAAAACAATGGCGGCCATCGATTAAAGACACCCCCTCCAGAATAATGTAGCCGATCATAAAATACCTGCAGGATTCAAGATAAACCGCGTACACAATAGGTAAATGTTTTATGACATTCATTACTCGATGTTTGTTTACTGTGATTTAATAGCTCTCCAACTCATTTTTTCCTGTGGCTCAAATAAACGACTTGAGCGGCGCTAACATACACAATATATTGAGGACTGGCAGCGTATTTCACCAATGCATAGGCTTTATCATTTTTTGGACTCCCCATGACCCAATTTTCGGCCATATGGGGTGTCTTGCACAGCCCTAAATAAACATAAGAGCAAGACGAGCTATTGATAACATAAACAAGATTTACAAAATTATTTCCTACTAGTGTGCTAAAAAGATTGTCAGTCAGATTTTGGCAGGTGGGTACCAATATCCCTGGATTGCTGTGATGTCTTAATTTCAATCGGAAGACGAAACCAGGGTTGGTGTAGGGTTGGTCTCAATTTGCAACAGGAGCATCACCAATAATTCAGGGGTATTGGTAGTTAACTGCCAAATCTGACACTCTTGTTCAGCACCCATACAAAATTAAGTCAGAAATGTTGTTTATGTTATAAAATGTTCTACCTGCCTTTGTAATTATTTAGGCTGGTGTAGGAGATCCCTGGGGTGCTGAAAAACAGATCAGGGGAAGTCTTTGCTAAGAATGAAAAAGACTATGCAGTGCCGAAACACTGTCAGTAACTCAGTATACAACATACTGTGGATATTAGCGACATTCAAGTAGCCTGTTATGAGCCACTGGAAAAAATATACTAAAGTTGGTGACTGTTGGAAAAATATGGAAAATCGGCATATTATGTTTCAATTAAAAAGATGGACGGTACATAAACTACAGTTTTGAATGGAGTTCTATGTTTATGAGTTTTAGTGAATTGCTAGTACTTTTACCAGCTGTAATGCTTGTGAGTTCCAGGTATTGCATCTTAATTCACTGTCTGTGTAACTTCTTTTTGTGACCAAGGTCAAAGAGGAGTTTACAGCCAAAAATTAAAAGTGTGCGCATCAAATGTATTTGCAGGATGTAATCTTATCGGGGGAAGGTTTTCTTACAAAATGTATTAGAAAATAAAAACAAAATCGTTTGATTGATTACGGTAAAGTTTAACTGATCCAAAGTCAATAAAGCAAAGGCGTATACTTTCCTGTACAGTTTCAGATACATTAATATTGCCTTACAAATCAGGAACAAGAAATATTTTGCGTGTTGAGTACTAATTTTCAGCACATCATAACCATACATTAAAATATCATTTTATGTGTGTCTTATCGAACAGGTGACCAAGGTTAGTTACTTAGTGCTGAAAATTAAAGTCGTTAATTTGCTCTTGTGCCCTTGCAAGTAATTTAGGCCTTATCAGTCTGCCTTCTCTTCATTCTGTTGCTGTACTGTTTAGGTCATGTAAAAACTTACGGCTGTATTCACTATCACCTGATGCAAGTATAAAATATTACTGAGTCTTCTAGATAATAGCCCACAAAACAATAAGTATTCGAGAGACAGTACAACCTTCATTAAACGCAAGTTGGGAGACTAAAGACCAATCAGTTGTCGGCATTTGTCATACGAAGAGTTGTGTGATTCTATGGTAAAGTGACGTCGGTCTGATTCGCCATGATCATTGTCTCTAAGCAGATACAGTGACCAGACAGGGCTGTCGTATTCTAAAGGAGGGTTATGAAAACTTAAAAAGATGTGATCAATTTGCTGTTATCTTCAGCTTTAAGACCATGCTTACATTCATCAATGGATAGTAGTCAGGGAATTGGTGAAAAAAAAGCGCTTTTGAGCAACCCGCCAGTCCCCCCCCCCCACTGGCCCGCTCCTAATTTTTTGCATTTAAAAAGTGTCGTTGTTTATTGAGCAATTTTCCGGCGTGTAAACTTTCTCTTTCCGTTACTCATCAGGAAAACCCGTGCTATTTGAATATTTTGCAGGTTTTTTGTTTTCCAAAGTGTTGTTATTTGTTAAGCATTTTTCACAAGTAATGCCTATTTTTTTTACGGATGAGAGGTGCAACTTCCTAGCACGTGGACCATTTGATGCAGGGAATGAGCGGTGGGTATAAAAGGCACGGATAATTCCGGTGATCTTTATATCAGCCATGGCTGCCAAGTATGACGTGGTCTCGAAGTTCCAGTGCAAGAAATGCAAGGTTGAATTTTTATCGCGAGAAGAGGTGGAAAGTCATTTGCAGAAGCCTTGCATTTTCAAATTTACTTGTCTCGATTGTGGAGGACTCGTTTCTTCCTACGATGAATTGTTGGCACACTATGACCGATGCGATGGAAAAATGATTACGCTCGAAAAATTCAAGTTTGGTGGTATCTATTACTGCGAAGCCTGTTGGAAGTAATTCCCTAATTTGGAACGATAATTCATTGATAATTCATACCAGGATTTCACATACGTCTCTTCGACGAACGAAGAGATGGTTTCGCAAGATATAAAAAGAAGGACTAACGATGATTGATGAAGAAAAAAACGTGACCTTCCAATGTTTGACAATGAGATTTTCTTGTGTCAATACTGCAAAAAAACGTTCAGGAACAATAAGTATAAACGGAGATACAAAAGGCGCCACGAAGGAAAATGTAATGTGAGCTACAAATCGTGTGGTCTGACTTACTCTAATCAGCTCGCGTTTAAACGGTACAAGTGTTGCGGGGCTGTAAGACAACGTGTGATGGAAATTGGGGAGTCTTCAAAAAAAGAGACGTAAATTGTCTTTTCCCAAAATCAAACCTGTGATGAAGAAAGAAATAATTTCTCAAATACCTGCAAATTTCAACCTCGTTGTCAACAACGTCAGGTCTGTAGTTAAACCTATAATAGAGGATACCAGAATCGACTGGGCCTTGTCCTGCATGATTCACGATTTGAAAGACAAGACGGAGGTGACAGATGATACCGAACTCGAGGTGAGGCCTTTCAGTTTGGATTTAGGAGATTTGATCTAGTGCACGATGCTTTCAACAGATGCTTCTTAACTTTTAAACAGGATTTTACGCAGGACGAAATGCACTACGAGCCATTGACTTTGTTGGAAGAGTACGAGGCCAAATATTGGAATCTTTTAGAACAATGTCAACGTCTTATGGTAAACATAAAAGCTCAAATTGGATTATGCATTCTGTCCGAAAAAGCGACGGATAATTCGGAAACTAATAAGGCTTATTTTCACTCCAACCTGACCAGAGTAGGGAACAAGGAGGTTCTTTCAGAAATGTCGAACAAGATTCTGCATAGTATTGGACAGTTTGCCATAGAAGGAATTGGATGAGTTGTCAAGCAATGCGTATGCAAAGAACTATGCGTTGAAATTTATAGACCTTTTGCCGGGAAAGGTTACGTAGTACTTCCCAATAACCTCAAACTAGGTCCTGACATACTGGTTAATATGCATAGTGAAGATGATAGATGTTTTCTGTGGTCCGTGTTGGCTAGTATATACCCCGTTCTATCTTCGCAACATGATTGGGATACGAAACATTACCTGTCTCGTGCGCACGAGTTAGTTGGACCCCGTTCTTTTTTTCAAAATCGCGGCATTCGAAAAAGCCAACAACATTTTGGTATCTGTTGTTGGTTTCGATGATGACGAGCCTTGCGTTTATCGCGTGAGTTTCTTAGTTGAAAGTATGCATCATGTCGACTTGCTTCTTCTCAACGGACACTACGTGAAAATAAAAGACTTCAACAAATGCATCGTGAGTTTCACCCCAACAAGCGCTTGAAGTATTTTTGCAGGCATTGCTTACACGGTTTACGAAATCGTTTCAGGTACGAAAACTACTACCTTCCTTCTGGCGTAGGAGTTCCGTATCAAAAGACCACATTGCCTGCCAATGACGTTATCCGGTTTAAGAATTTCAAGAACGAACTCAAAAGGTTGTACATACTTTACGTGGACTTTGAAGTGGCACTGCAACCAGTCTCCAGTTTTGACGGAAACGATACACACACCACATTTAATCACATACACCAAGCTTGCAGTTTTGCCTACGTGATTGTTGACCACTTAGGTGGAGCATTTTCCAAAAAGTTGTACAGAGGAGTAGACTGCGTGCAAGTTTTCTTCGAATCTATATTAGAGGAGCACAAAAAGATGGTGGCTTACGTGAATTCCCACAAGCAACAAATGAAACATTTAACCAAGGAGCAGGGGTTGCTGTACAAAGAAGCTGCAGTGTGCCATATCTGCAAACAAGGAGCATTTACCCCTTACCCAAGAAAAATTTTACGGGTTTACGAAAGTACGAGACCACAACCACATTACCGGAGAATTTACTGGAACTGCGCACTGCAAGTGTAACTTCTCTTACACTTTGAACAAAAACATAGCGGTTGTTATGCATAATTTCGAAAAATCCGACAGTCATTTCGTTGTAAAGGCTTTGAATTCGTTTAAACATTTGAAGGACCGGCATTATGTCAGGATCATCGTTATGAACAAGGAAAGAATCAGCAGCATGAAATTGGTCGGTTTTACTTTCATCGATAGTCTAACGTTTATGACGGCATCGTTGGAAACTATAGCTTTGAACTTAAATAGCTTCGGTATCATGGACAAGCTTTTCGAAGGTGAACCGATGGAGGTCGTACGAGGCCTTAGGCGAAAAGGTGTATTTCCCTATGAATACCTGACAAATGTGGAAGTGTTTGAGGAGCAGTGTTTACCTCCCATGTCGGCATTTGCCTCGTTGTTGAAAGAATCGATCTGCTCCAAAGATTTGGGATTTAGGTAAATGCAAAACGTTTGGCGATTACCACGACCTGTATTTGTGGATGGATGTTGAGCTTTTAGCCGATGTCTTCGAAAACTTTAGAGCGACGAGTTTGGCTAGTAACGATTGGACCCTTCCCATTACATTTCTACATCCTCCCTATCTTGGGACGCGGTGCTCAAGAGGACGGGAGTGCCTTTCTATCTCTTCACTAACATTGACATTGTCAGTGGACAAAAAAACCTGCAAAATATTCAAATAGGACCCAACAAGAAAGTTTACACGCCGGAAAATTGCACAACAAACAATAACACTTTTTAAATGCAAAAAATTAGGAGCGGGCCAGCAAGGGGGGACTGGGGGGTTGCTCAAAAGGGCCTGCTTTCCACCAAATCCCTTACTACTATGGATACCACGAAGTTCAAGGTGGAGTAACAACAAAGGCTACATAGTTTAAGTAACAGTCTTTAACAAATCAATTAAGCAATGCTTAAGCACGCCTATAATTCAGCAGTTCTAGAAGATCGATAAGTAATTCTGAAGAAAAAGTTACGTATGTTTTTACCTTTGTGTGTAACTATTACATAGTAGATCCTGAAAGCTGATTGACTGCACATTTCCGCGAAAATGTATAAAATTATCGCATTTTATTTGTTGATTTCTATTATTTGGTTGGCTGTTATGCTTCATTGAAATCCTCATATTGAGAAAATTATGGATAAACAAGCATAATTAATACACACACAGATAGTAAAACTAGCATGAAACATTGTTTCATTCAGTTGTAATTCATTATGCTTTTTTTCAGGCTAGACTAGGGTTACGAAGTTTTAATAACATACATCATGAAAATCTTTCGGACTTCAAAGAATGTCAGGTAAATTATAACTAATCCAGGGAGCTTGGATTATACGTAGCTTTTATAGGGTGGCCCCATTTACTATTACGCTATTACGCCATTTTACTGATTCTTGGATCTCATTGGCTTTTGATATTGCCGATGAATCGACACAAAATTGGACTAACAAACGAACGAGTACTCATCATCAAATGTAAACCAAACCCCTCCAATTGTTTAAATTGTTTTAAAGTGCAATGACCTACCAGTACAATCGACAATACGAATGAAAATCGCAACGTTTGTTATCAGATGGAGAGCACCATCACAAGTGATCATCGGAAAAGCTCGACAGTGCTTTGGTTTCGACGCAACGACGTCAGCGACTCTCTTCTTGGGTAATCTGGAAGAATTTGTTCTTTGTTTTAATAAAGTGTATTTGAACGTTCAGTAAATATTGAGCGCTCAGATATTCCATAATTATTCATCAATTTCGTTAAAAACTACTCGCTAATTGAAACAAACCTTTTGTTGGTTTCGAAAAACCAAGCGTCGTCTGCTTCGAGAATTGGTTTGGTTGCAAAAACGTCATCAACTGAATCTCACTCGTGTGTACTTTACCACGGGAAATAGCTGTGCTGTAGCTCAGATGCGTTCAACTGAGTGAACCGACCCGTAGATAGTAGAAAGTCCCTGAACTAACCTATTTGTCTAAAGTTGTCTGTTCGATTGTAGGAACAACAACAGTAATAAGAGACCATCATTAAAAAGGCACGTGTTTGCTTGTCTTCTTACACTGTTTCCATGATCAGATTTTGGTCCAAATACCTGAAAGAAAAGGTCTGTCTGCCAAATTAAATATCGCTAGACGTAGATAAAGAGTAGGGACGAGGGGTGTTGGCTATCATCAAGGATCTGTCCCAGTGCATGATGGGAACAGAGTTCCACTCTTTTGTACTAATTCTGGGTATTTTTATGTATTGGTCTGCATGACGTAATCGCTTAGTCAGCATGTGTTCGGTGTATAAATATCTGGAGCTCTGATGCTGGTTCATGTCTAATTAATTTTTAGTAGAATGGCTACGATTTAAAATTTAGAGTTAGTAATGTTACTCATCAAACGTTAGAATATACTGACTGAGTTTGTTACTCCTTGTCCCGACAGAACTTTGTCTACTCCTTATCAGACTTAATGGTTATATTTATATTTAATGATAAGACAAGTATGACTGCACAGATCTCCTGTATAGTAACGATTAATGCTGGCTTTTGGAATTATCTTATTGAGAATGACTAGCCCCTATGTCTCTTACCAGCCTAGATTATCAACGTATGAAGACTGATTTTTACCCGCATTACAATAATTATAAGAATAAAAGTTATTATAATAATAATTTCTTGCGAAGCAAGCCACCAGGGCAGGATCTACATCGAAACAACTTATGCTAAGCTACCAGTAAACAAAATAAGAGTAGGAAAAAGGGGTGGCATAAAAACGTATACATATAAACCCCTTCTTCGATCAAATGCATTTCAGGGTAGTGTCCGCTAATTGCTATGCAGAGTTATAGATATACCTGTAGTCATTGATAAAATCTATTTGAATTGTTGCTAGCTTTTTTTTGTTTTGTGGGTAGGGAATATTTGGAACAGTTTGTCGTCTATATTTGTTGAATTGCCAAACATAAACATATTCAAGCACAGATTAAAGAAAGTTCCTTTAGAAGGATACTGTATTGGTCTATAACACTTAACCACTCCTTGGTGTTAGAATTTTATAATTCTGTTCGATGTTTCATTTCTTGATATTACCTTTCTTTTTAGAGGCAACCTATACTATCCAATCCACGCTCTTTTCTTTACGAAATTAATTAATTATTATTTTTCTTTTCCTCACCTGACCAAATCCGCTTATTAAGGTTAAAAGAATTTTCTTTCATTTCATTGTTGTTGGTAATTTTAGCGGTAAGATGCCCACACAAATTCACATAACGTGTTTATTTAAAATTGTAATTACAGAAAGAACATTTAAATGTTGTCAACCTCATTGGTGTTTTTATATGTATGTTCAGTTACCACAAAATGATAAATTGCTCAGATTATATTCTTTATTTACGTTATAACTTCTAAGTTAGAATGAAACCATGTATTAATGCAGTTATTTGCATAATGTTGGGAATGACATACGACTTTCCCCCATTTTAATCTAATTAGTTCGTTTCATTTTGTTGTGTAACAATCCTGACAAAAATTCACGTCTCTTTTATAGCTAATATCGATGCTCAAGGATAAACTGAGTCAGTGTCCAGTTGAAATTACTGCTGCTGGGAACTTATTTCGTGTTGACATGAGCTTTTTTGGAATGGTGAGTTAGGCTAGGTTAAGCACCTTTATAATATTGGGCGCCCGAGAAGCATGAATTTATTTTGTATGTTTTTTCTTTGTCTAGATCATGGGTACAATCCTGACCTATTTGATAGTGCTACTGCAGTTTCGTTCGCCTGCACCCGACATTGGAATGCAAACAAATATTACAAATGCGAGCACTCCTCAGTAAAAGGAAAAGAAAAAAGAACAATACAACTGAATACCAAACTATTTAATGAAATCTTACTGTTTTTACACTACTGTATTGACATTAAAGTACACCTTTTCCTGTTTTGTCCAGAATTTGGCATAATCAGCCCTGTATATCACATTCTTTTTCATTCACCCAACTGTCCCATGGATATAAGCAAGTACAACCAACGTTAAACCCGTCATACCGTTATTACCGTGATATTTAAACCACTGAGCTAACATAGGTCTATCAAGCCACACAGCACGAAATTCATAGGAAATTCTACGTCTATTCATCACCTTTCAGAATTTCACTACCTAAAAATATGAAATTTATAACCTTAATATTTATCATTGAAAAAATAATATAAAGACATCTAGTAAAAGTAAAATTGAAACCGAGTTTGAATGATATTTTTACAAACATACAAAATGTTTACACAATAAAAGTCAATAGTTCTTTAAGCTAGGATTAATTACCAGACAATTATCATCCTGTCATTAAACACCATTTTTTAAATTTCTCTGTTCATAACAGTGTCATATTTAAAATACTTTATACATATTGGAATAGAATCACAAATACTCGGTACAACACATTGATTTCTTTTCCTATATGTGTGTCTACATCCTATTTTTTTAATCAATTCATTGAGGTTCTTATGTTTCTCTACAAATTAATTTCAACGATCGGTAGAAAATGCTTCCTTTTTATTACACAATTTTAAATCATATGATTAATTGTCGTTATCATGTTGTTTTTGAAGAGCCAGCATGTTTTTTTGTTCAGCTTTCTTGTGAAATAATGCTTTGATAGCTATATTTTCTATATCTGAAACCTATTCACATAAGCAACTGTTGTAGTTCTATAAATGCATTTCCATAAAAAAATATATTAGCCATAATTTAAAATCGAATTTATCGAGCTTTCAGATTTATTAAAGTGGTATTTTAGTTTATGCAGCAATTTTTGTTATCAGAATTTTCTAATTCGCTTGATTTTGAAAACCCATCACCATTCAAGCAACAAAAACTCAACGATAAATACCCATTCAACAAACAAGGAATAACAATGCTGTCAACAATGACACCTTTATGGTATTGTCGGACTATCTAAGCAAAAGAAAGTCAGCACGATTCTTTCTTTGTTACGTGTGTGTGATATCCAATTGTTGTTGGGCTGAGATCGTGAAACTGGGTGATAAATAGGTTATCGGCTGCTTTCCTCAGAAAGTGGCTGATAACCTATACATGTATTGGAACTGAGAATCTTTGTAAACATCTATAAACATCTCAACAATACTGTTGTAGCTAAAGTGTGCTAAAGAACCAAGAGAACTTTCTAACTCCTCTTCACTCTCGTTCAGACGTTACTCCCCCTTAACATTGCCACTAATCAAACACGGAAATTAAACACGGAAAAACGGACAATCTGTACTGACATCATATTTAAACTTTTTGAGCAGCACCAACATTAGAACCACGAAATAGGTATTTTACTGACGGCAGTGTATAGGGCAGTGACACGACATAGTATTATTGTATGTAACTCTATGGTGGAGCCAGTTACTGGGTTAGCTGCAAGGTGCACTGGTGGGGGAAAAGAAGAGCGTCTTACTGACGCCAATGCTATTAGACTGCATTTCTTAGGCCTAAAACACGCGATTTTTGTCGATTTGTTGGCAGTTGCTGATACTTTTAAGCAAGTGGAATGTTTATTTTACAATTACAACTTAAGCAGCATAAGGGATTGGAGAAAACAACGGTTTTTTAAGCCTACGAAATCCACTCTCAAAGCACTGGCTTGACTAGAAGTGCCGTTTTTTAATCCACCATTTCAATCTAGTGCCCCTTGCAAGTATCCCCCTTGTAGCCATATGATGTCACTTGACGCTGTTCTATATGTATAACGTATCATCTGTATGATCACCTTACTCGTTCGTTGTTCGTCTTTAAGATCACCATAAGAAGTGCTAACATTTCTAATTCAGTGGCGATTGTCACTCTACGTTTCTTCTACATCACTAGCATGGTATTTCCTCATACTGACCATATGGGCAATTAGAAGCACACATCAATGACTTTCACCAGAAAAGAAATCTTGTGTAGTCTCGTTAGTATATACTTCATACATGAAAAGGCTTTGCTGTCTGCATCAATGAGTGGGTTTACCCAGCTTCAGTCATATATTCAACTCCCCTGATTAATAATAATGTCCTTGGACTATTTTTAAGAATGCCTTGACAAATGAAAAATTAATGACTTTGATGCAGTTATCGTCAAAACTGCTATTAAACTTGATAACTCGAGCAAAGAGCAAAGGCATTTATCTTCGTTAAAAATGCAAAGTATATGTATAGACAGTTTCCAAATTGACATCCAAAGTCTTTGGCACGTAACACGCGGGTATAATCAAAAAGCATCACCTACTTATTAGTGCCACCACGCCACGTACATGGAAAAATATAGTGTGCTATTACCTTTTATGCATGCTATACATTTAAACACTGGAAGACAAGCTATATGATTATCACCTATTAAGTTAAATCAATACTCCCACACGCCAGAGGAAGTAGCTATCTACGAAAAGCAGTTTTGAAAGACTTCAGTTGCAGCTGAATTGCAGTCACTTGGATTAGCAGGTAAAAATAATTACAAACAATGATGAGAAAATGTTTATTTGTAAACAGTGTTTGTTACGTGTGAGCTGTAAAGCAGTTTATGTTAATTTTCCCTTTGGAAGATCTTAAACGTAAATAATTATTATGATAAAAGTGGATTTTAAAAGGTTCTTTTATTTCGATGACTCAAATTTATAGGGATGCGTAACCTATTCAAATAAACCTATCGGCACAGGTTTTTTTTGAGTGCTACTGGAGCTACTAGAGCAAAACCGTAATACAGATGCCCAAAATAGAACAGTTGTGTAAATACCAATGGCGGAATGGCAGATCAAACTAGAAATTTCCAAAAATGTATACACAATTGGAGAGTAGTAGGATAATTTCCGTCAAGAAGGACTGCAACCCTGTTTTTGCTGCTAAATTTAATAAACTAAAACACAGTATTGGGCTGTGAATTGCTAATAAGTTTTTGCGGAAGAAGTGGAAAATTGTTGGGATCTCATTCGTGGTGGGAATATTAAGCTATGATCTGGCTCAACAAATTCGTAACAGAGTTAAAAATATGCGTTGTATAATTAAAAAGCAAACACACAAAGCACTACGTACATCACGAGATAAAAAAAATACCTTATATTTCGAAGCTGAAATCACATGTTGGCTTCATTTAAAAAAAAATAAAACAATATAAAAGTCTGCACAAACGCAGGCACCAAGCCGGGTGTCACCAGATGTTATGGTGGACAGGGGAAGCGGAAATCGGGAGGTCTGGAGGAAGGACAGGCCACGGAGAAAAAGGGAAAGTCCAAACAAGACAGGTGGGGAAGGACAAATCCTCTGCAGGGGAGTGAACGTCTGTGTTATGCAGTGAAAGTACGTGCCTTAAGTTTATGCTTGAGAATTTTTTTTTTTTTGCATTTTAGTGAATTCTGAAAAATTACTTTGGAAGAAATGGACCCACGATTTAAGAGAGGATTGATTTGGGATTTGAAGATTGTACAGGTTGTCCTGGTGAAGCAGGATAAAAAAATTTCAAGGTTAATTCTGCTGTAGTAGTGAGGCTGAACAAAAAGAGGAGTGAAATGAAAAAGTGTCAATTTTATGATGTGTGTTCGGAGGATCTGTTCCGCAGGGGCACTGTTAGGGGCTGAGCAACCAATATCAGAAATGTGACGGGAGAGACAGTCCCTTCCCTGCCCCGTCTATCACAAATAGATCTTAGGGCAATCAGTCACAGGGAAGGGCATAGATAAATTCTGAGGTACTTTTTTATCTCGTGATGTGCGTAGTGCTTTGTGTGTTTGCTTTTTAATTAAGCTTTGATCTATCAAACAACTCTTGCAAGTTTGCTTATCTGGTTGCCATTTTGATTTTGGGTGAATGTTACTACTTTTGAGTGCATGGGTAGCTGCAAGTACTGGGAGTCAGATTCGATAGGTGTTTTGATCCTGGATGTACATCTCAGCCTTCTACAGTACCGGGTTTAATCCCAGTGAAGGGATGCGTATAATGCATGTGTAAGTGTTTTCTCTGATTGTTTCTTGCCTGTTGTATGAGGGTTTGATCCCAGTGAAGAGATGCGTATAATGTATATGTGTTTTCTCTCTTGTTTCTTGCCTGTTGTACGAGGGTTTGATCGCAGTGAAGGGATGCGTATAATGTATATGTGTTTTCTCTGGTTGTTTCT
>JAHWFP010170727.1:0-29962 GCA_023313725.1 Lithobius niger
ATGGTTTCAGGCAGCCACTTGCATCAGCCAATATGGTGGCCAGCAGCTGCTGCTGGCAGCCATTGGCTCCTGGTTGCTGCTTCATTTGGCTCCCCAATTTGCGACGGGCCTTAGATATATTATATTGTTACACCAGAGAGGGAACATTCGCTTCAAAGCCTGTCCGTGCGTAATTACCGCCGCCAGGAGCCTGGTTGGCGCCACCGTCGATTTGAGAATGATTTTGTTAGGAATAGAGGTGTGCGCCAACAGCCACATCAAAAGCAACTTAACGCCGCCGCTAGTCAGATTCGGACCCTGTCATCGCTCTTACGGTCGTGTTCGTTAGTGTCAAAGCTGAGATACTAAAAGATGAAGTATAAATTTATTTATGCTTTCGAAATAACTGAACTACTTGGAAGTTTAAACAAAAATTGGCTAATTGGAAACATTAATGCTTCATTATGCTCTACATGCTAAAAATGAAATAAAATCAAGTTGGATTATTTCACTTTGCAACAGCAAAAGTCGTAGAGTAGGGCAAAGGGTGGGGACGAGGTGGCAGGAGCGCCCTCCTGCGGCGAATTGTAGCGACTTACTGTGCGCGTTTTCCAGCATTACGGGAGCTACGGTTGACTCGGCCTTTCTTTCTTAGGGGGCTCTGCGTAAACTGGCCCCTGTGGTAAACTAGCCCCTGTGGTCGAAATCAAGGCTATGCGGAAGAAAACCCGTTTTATAAAACTTTAAAAAGAACATAAAAATTACCATAACTAATTAAAATCAAGGTTAATTTTCACAATATCTAGTAAACCTTTTCATCTAATAAATTTAAAAATTATTTACCAACGTCTGGTTTTGGTTGCGCTAAATAGTATCGATTGCGGTGACGTAAGTTGCTCCATTGCTCTCTCTATCTCTATGGTTGCTCGTTTGAAGCGGAAAAGCCAGAGATACTATAGCTAACGCACTATAGCTAACGCTATAGTATCTCTGGAAAAGCTGCCTGAAGGTCGAAGGGGTAGGTCTGCCTCGGGGAGTTGATAAAAAGCAAAGGCAACGGTAAGTTAAAGATGCAATTGAGCGTCTTGGTAAGTTAACCAAATTAAATCCGACTCTCAGTAGCCTAATTTTGTTTGTACCAACTGAGAAAAATAAGTAGGCCTATTGTGTAATCGAACCTTATGACTGGTTGTTGGTCAGCCAGCCACGTAGGTTGTAGACAAGTCTCGTCACGCACGTATTTTTTTTCTACTGCGCACTTCGCCTCAAGAGTTGGATTTCGTTTCCTTTCCAGGCTGTAGGCTATTCAGGGGAGAGTTCTAGCAGATTTTTAGTCGAAAGTGCAAAGGAAAAAAGAAGCAAAGAGCTTATCCAGGCCAGTAATTGCTCTGAAAGTCAGTTGACTACGCTTTCGTTTGGTTTGACTTTAGGTTTGTTGTTGGTTATTCATCAAAGTTTTAATCTTGGCAGGACCAGAAATTCTTTGAAACGGAGTATTTAGTCCAAGGTGTAACGAAGGTCGAACGTTGTATGGATGGGTTCAAATTAAAAGTTGGTTTTCTTTCTTTGTGTGGAAAAATAAGGGCACAAGTCTACTTCACGCATATAGCCTAAGTTTTAAGAAATAAAAGACTTAATATGGTTGGAAAGGCACTACAAACTGATCCCAAGCCGCGGAAACTTGTTAAAGCCACGTTTTAACTGATCCCAAGCCGCGACAGGCTCGAGGCAGACGCCGCCGCGCAGTGAAGCACCACAAGTGAAACGCCAAACCCGAACCAGTTCATTACAAGTGAAACGACAAACAAGCCGTTACCTATAACCTAACCTAACCGACAATAACAACAACCATACGCAACTGACAATAAATACCTGCTTATCTTAACTGTTTACGAAAAAAAATATAAGCTTTACTGCTCCGCAAGGCTCCGCGAGTGAACGCAAACACCGTATAAATATACGGATTGCGGATCTACAAATTGACCGATTTAAGTCGTTTTAACACATTTCCCCGCTATAAAACAGACTGTTCCTGGATGTATGAAGGTGCTGGAGCCCTTTTTGAATCAATTTCAGAAGGATATTGGGTTTGGGTGTATTCTAGACTTTAGCCAAAATAAGACACTGGGGGAAAAATGGAAGCTGTGGAAGAAACTAGGGAAGTTATTACTGTAAATTCAAAACAAGTCATCAGCGAAAACTACTTGCTACGAATACTGTAGTGCAGGCTGGTTATTTTTATGCTCTGTAAAGTTTTATCCTAGCTGTTAATTAGTCCACACCCAGACAACCTTCACGAATCTGAATTGTGCGGCACTCGCCATTCGGCCAGTAGACATTAAAATTCACTCGCTATTATCAATTACCTCTTCGCCATGTAGACTTAATTTTTACAGTTGTGCTGCTATACTTAATGTTTAAATATTGTTTGCAATATTCTGACACTCCAATCAGGTAAAGAGGCTAATAGCAGTATTCATGTTTGGGAGGACAGCCCTTTTAATTCTGCATGCAACACCACAAACCGCTTGTTCCTAGCTAGTACGGTTAACGAGATATGCCGATTTGAGCATCATGGTTTGTTTGGCGAGTGGTGCTAAAAATCAAGTCGCCAACTGCTGAATTATATCCCTCGCCATTAGGCGAGTGGCAACCGAGAATGGTGAAGGTTTCCTCCAGATCACATCCCTACCCACCTTTATTGATGTTGCCTTTGATTTATCGGCCATTTCTGTGAATTCCTGGGCAGGGGGCAATTTTAGCTTTTTGACACCTGTCCAGTTCTCTGCTTTTTAACTAAAGTGGCACTATCACCGATTGAAAGCAGACGACAACGTGTAGCGCTATGTAGTACCATCTAGCTCTTGCTTGCACCAAGCGAAGGAATGCATAACGGTATTTCTTTTAACGAAACAAACAAGCCACTACATCCTTAATTATTGTGTGAAAATTTGGTACGTCCTCGTGCACCTGGGAGCAAGCTATAGAAGGTTAACAATACCACGGCCGCTAGATAGCGCCATGGTATTTTCGTTCGCATTTCAATCGGTGATAGTGCCACTTTAAAGAACCATGTTGTTGCCACGGTCATATCGAAATTTCTGTCATTTAAAGGTATTCCTCCCACTAGACTTTCCTGTATGGCTCAGTTTTGCAACGTTAGTTCACATGTGTAATTATTGCAAAGGCATTCATTTTCCAATTTTCTCCTCAAGAAATGGGATTGCTACATTCACTCTAACCTATGTAAATGTCTCAAAAGTTATTTTGAGCAGGATGCTCGAAATAATTGGAAAAGTAATGTCCTTGTAATACGTACTGCTTCTGTATTAGCCAAGGTTTTAGACCTGCAGCAGGATAGGACTGATAGGCGATGATACGTTGGACAGTGTACAAATGTTCCCCAAATTTCCATGGTTTAGTCAATTTTTGACCGATTTTGATGTTCCAGTGCGGTGCACCATTATAATCTTCTCGATGTGACCTTTCCGTTGGTTGAAGATCGAAGTCAATAAATTAAAGCACTGGAAAATATTTTACAGAAAATCAATAACCCGTGTGGTACGACAATTTTGTTCAACACTTAACAGTTGCAGACCGCAAGAAAAAGTTCTGCTTCTGGGGTTGGGGTTGTACTCAAACTTAATAAAATTAATTTTTTACTTTGTCTTTCACAGGTGATATCACGTTTCTGAGAATCTTGAAGGAGAAGCTTTGTGCCCCACTGTGTTTGTGACTTTTTGGTACCGTAGCAGGTAAATATAAATGGGCTGTTAAAAAGAGTTTAGAAAAACCCAGTTGATATGATCAGGTTTTGCTGTTTATTTAACTTTTTGATATGTACAGTATTCCAAATTTTTTTTTCTATGTTGTATGCACATTTGTCTTGAGATCCCAAGTGTGAATTTTTGTCGACAAATTAAAAGATTAATTTTTTAGACATTGGGTGCCCATTAAAAAAAAAATTCATCCTAGTGCTAATCTTGCATTTGTCAAAGCACAAATTTTTTTTTACAAATTGTGCCTGTAGGTTCTTATAAAAAAATAAAGAACTCTTACATCACAACTTCTGCTCAGTAAGAACTAGCTAAGTAGAAGTTTGAGATTTTAACTATCGGTAAGCTGGCATGAAACATTTGTCTGGTGCATTGAAACCTACCGTAAATCGCGTATTAAATGCCCAGTTAATTCTTACGCCCAGCCCTCTAAAATGCTTGAAGGTCAAAAATCGTAATAAACTGTTGTTGACACCCGCCCCCTAAAAATAATCTATTTTCAGTGGAAAATTTAACTCATTCAAAAATCTTATTCAATTTTAACGAAATCAATGTTTCATCCACTTAAATCTTGGTTTTTCTGTGACAAAATTAAGTAAAAGCTTCATACATTTAACAAAATCAACTTTTAATCCAACACGATTCACGGGAGCGTTTGTAATCACGGAAAATTCGGAAATATTGAGCCTAACGATGGATCATTGACGTGCGTGATCTGGATTCAGTCTAGCAAAAAAACTCATTTATTCAGAAATTTAGTTTATTAAATTGTCCTCCTTCAATATCTAACAGAATTCAAAGTTAAAACTAATTTATAATCACTACCAACCTTGAAAACAACAACGCGATTCACGGCCGTGAAGCATATTCTGTGTTGATGTAAATTTCCCAAAAAAGTGATCCGGATAACGCCCGAGATCAGAATTGACCGCATAAAAAAAATTTTTTTTTACATGGTCATTCTAGATCTCGGTCGTCAGCCGAATCACTTTTTTGGAAATTGGCGTCAACACAGAATGTGCTTCACGGCCGTGAGCGCGTTGTTGTTTTCAAGGATGGTGGTGATTATAAATTAGTTTTAACTTTGAATCATGTTAGATATTGGAACGAAGACGATTTAATAAACTAAATTTGTGAATAAATGAGAATAAAGGCATTGAGTTTTGCTAGACTGAATCCAGATCACGTACGTCAATCATAAGCCTAATCTTATTTACGATCTTGTTCCGATCATGTTTCCTAAAGTGTGTATGGTTAGAATTTAGCTACGAATTACGTTAAATTTTGGAGGAGAGCGTATACAAGAACATAAATTTGTGAATAAATGACGAAAAAAAAAAGACATTCTGTTAATGCTAGATTGAATCCAGATCACGCACGTAAATTACTATATTATCGCCGACTTTTCCGTGATAGAAAACTCCCTTCTCTGGATAGAAATAAGTTTAGAATATATATAATACATAAATAAAGAAAGAAATTGTTGTTTTTAACGCCCACCCCCCAATTTTAGACAATTAATTTTACAGGCCCACGGGCGTTTAATACATGATTTACGGTAAGTGAAACTACACCCAGAAATGAATACAAGCTTAATTGTGTAGTCCATATAAGAAAATGCTCCATGGCTTCCCAGTAACCAACCTAAAGCCTGTTTTACGTAAGTTACATATTTTAATGTGTAATTTTGTACATTGACCTTACCTACGGTCCTTCAACCGTCCCGGGAACCAGGTTATGGAAGATTTCCATATACAGCGTCGTTGAGTTACAAAAAAAAAAACATGCAAATAGATTCACTTTTTTGTATAAAAAAAAAACCCCAATTCTAAGGCTGTGCCAGTTCGATACCGGTGCTATTGGTCATTTGCTGATACTGTGCGGTTGTCGGTACCAAGCTGGTGCCAATGCCGATATCAAATGGTAATCTAATGATATAACAAACACAACACTTTTACAAAAGAATTGTTCGCTAACACAAATAGCACAATGAGATTAAATCCTAGCAGATTATTTATTTAAAAGTTGCCTATTTTTTAGTAGTGTTGGAACAATACGCCATATTATTAATGTACGAAAAATGCCCATTTTGGAAAAAACAGCTGATGCTGGTGCTTTTTCCAGTACTTGTTAACCTGGTACGGTCCGATACCAATACCAGGTGGTACCTGCAGCCAGTCCCGGTACCAGAATTAGAATTGGTACCTGCACATCCTTGACCAATTCTGATTCCCAAAAAAAAGTGATCCTGTTTCTCGACATTTTTGAAAGTAACCTAAAAAAAGTTCAGCTTTTTATCTGAGTAGCCAAGATTAGGCTATTTACAGTGCATCATGGCTACACTTAAGTTATTTTTTTTTATTTTGAAGTTTTTCAAAAACTTGCAAGCAACTTGCGGCACTGTACATGGAAATCACTTTTCAGATACGGATCGTTATTTATTGTTAATGAGTATAAGTGTATTTTTGACAGTCAGTTTCAATTAAACTTTAAAACGATTTGTTAAATATTTTCGGATTGGCTACAGGATAAAGTTTGAAAAAATTCATTAGGTACTACGTGTTAATCAGTTCGTTAGTGATTGATTTCGTTCATTTATCTCTTATTGTTAATTTGCAGTTAACACGAGGTAAACCACGAAAATGCCGTTAGCCTAAAAGAAGTGGGGAAAAAAAAGACTGGATTCAATCAGCTTCTTCCAAAACACCACACATGTCCAAAAAATAAAAAGTCCGCTACTGCCAAAACACAGAAAACTCGATCGAGCTATAATTCAGCAGTCCAAAGACAAAACGAGAGTTTTTAAGAGTCCAACGAAGTAATCCTTGCTTGCAAGCATTTATTACGTAGCAGATGTTCCTTATGCACTTATTTTTTTCACCTTTCGTTTAAAACCTGTCCGTTCAACGAAGGTTACGTCATCTGAACGTGACTGAGGGCTTGTGGAAGAGAACTAATCGCAGCAGCTCACAAAGGAGGTTGATTTTTACGGAATTGTGAGCATGCGCGAGGCACACTTTATCGACTGATTCCGGATGGATTATCGATGTACTCTGGATGGAGCCTTGCATTGAAAGGTGGTGTCATTTTCCTCATCAGACTCTTTTGGAACGTTCTGTTGAGGTTTCTGTGCATTGAAGGTACCAAATTATCTTCAGAAACGTGTGTATGGTTCGTGCGCGTGTGGGTCGTTTTGGAAGAACCTCAAAATGAAAGTAGCTTGATTTCAACAAGATTGGTATCTTTCTCGGTGGTTGATTCCTATTGATAGTGACATAATCCACATCAGCCTTGTTTTATTGTGTAACCTTTTATTTTATTCGTTCCAACTTTGAGACTCCTTTTGCTTCTGCCGTGAATTTTTTTCTGTATGCTTAGGATTTGGGAGGGTTAAATTACAGAAAATTGTATATTGTGCCCCATGTGCCATTTGTGGGCACCCCGAGCATTTTAGCGACACCGTTTTCAAACGCAAGTAACTACCGATGAGCTTGCCTTATTTCTTCTCTATCTAATCGTCAGGAAGGGGCTAGAATGGCTTTTTGTAGAATAGGACTGTAATGAGGGTGATGTGGATTAGGCCTAAATTCATGGGGCTCATCCATTTGACAGTTGTATATAAGAGTTACAATTTTTTTTTTTACTTGGATAAATTTTCCTGATTTAACTCATTTGAACTGCAAATTAAGAATTTAAAGAAGAGTACGAGGTAAACTTCAGGAGAACTAATTTTAATTCTCAAAATTTGTTTTAATGTCTAAACGGTTTTGTGCCGAAAATAAATGATTGCAGCCTTATTAGTCGTTGCTAAACAACATTTTAAAGTAAGTTCTTTTTTTTTTAGTTCCTCTGATTTGATTGAGAAGATTTGTACCGGAGGAAAGTTTGGGCCCAGGTGTTCCGTATCGAACAAGGAAATTTCTGACGTAGCTGACATTTTGCGTTGTGAAAAAGGGAATAAGAATAAGTTCCCAAGTTTTGGAAGTAAACTTAACCAAATTCACACATCTAATTACACTAATGAAGACCATCCTGCACAACTTGCCGAGCAACAGTTATGAACGTTTGTGAAAATAGTTTATTTAGCATTATAGTCATTCTGTAGGTTGTGTAGTTTCAACCAGCGAGGAAGGTATTTTATTTTCCTAGTGGAAAGATTGCAGAGTATGCAAGTTGGAAGAACGTGTAAGGCCATACTGTGAAACGTGTCGTTACTCCAGAATTCGTGAGAACTTGGGTTTGTAAATTGTAATTGCCAACTTGTTTTTTTTTGTAAATTACCAACCTATGTTCGAAATTTTTCATCAAGATTGGTGAGCTAATCTCGGATTTATTCCATTTTCTGAAATTAAATACTGCTTCCATTTTGAAAGTTATATTTCTGAGATTTAAATTTTGCATTTTAAAATTAAAATAGGGGCAAGCCCCTTCTTCAACCCCCTTCCCTGCTGTGGGGTGGGAGGGGATTGAAGAAGGGGCTCCCCCCCCCCTTTCCTGGATTCTACATTTGGCCACTCTGAAAAACGTGTCGTTAACTCAGACCTCGCAAGCTTGTGATATTTACGTAGCCATTTAGCTCACTGTTTTTTAGTGAATGAATGTTGGTCCGTTTTGATTCCTGAAATCTCTGCTAAAACCACTGTTGACGTAAATTTTGTCTGACAATTTAAGAGGCATATACACTCTGTAGTTCTTGTAGTCAGGAGGTTAAAGACTACAAAGTTGGAACTGGTTATCTTTAAAGGTGCTTTGATACTGTGAAGACTTATTTAATATTTAACATTTATTTATGTGAAATGTGAGTTACACTCAGGGACGTTACTTTACGACTACGCCTCTATTAGTGGCAAAATTTCATGCTGTTAAAATCGTGTATTTTCCCTCTTTCAGTTGTGGGGGTAGCTAGCTGGCAACTTGTTGCCTGTTTGGACTTAGTCTCTGGTTGAGTGAGAGTTGGGACTTGGCTTCAAGTACGAAAAAGTGTCTAGTTTTTTAATGTTTTTAAGAAGTTCCGGGGAAATCCTGGTTTTTCGTGTAATACCTTGTTTTCCGCAAAATTTTCAATGAAATCTCCATTCTCGGATCACAATTTGCTACTAGCGCAGCCGCCATCTTGCTTACTAATCGAACCGGAAATGAATCTTGTGAGGTCGGAAGAGAGTCGCGAGATATCGTAAGGCAATCGGACATACTGCAAGTCTGATGAGAAACATGGTGGCTGCGTTCTGCTATTCAAGACGATAAAAAAAAATGGCGA
Source organism: Lithobius niger (assembly GCA_023313725.1). Classification (NCBI taxonomy): domain Eukaryota; kingdom Metazoa; phylum Arthropoda; class Chilopoda; order Lithobiomorpha; family Lithobiidae; genus Lithobius; species Lithobius niger. The sequence continues at coordinate 9,013 of JAHWFP010170727.1, forward strand.
ACATCAAGTGCCTGGGAAATGTTTTTTTTGAACAGTTTTGGGCAATGAATAAGTAAAAACATCATGCAAGCTCAACCTTCTTTTGAAACTTTTGTTTTAAGCTATTTTATTTTATGATGGGGGATGTAAAAAAAAAATTTAGCACGGATTTTGCCAAAATAGTTGTTATTTTGCATTTTTTGTCGCTGTTCGTTTTGCGGAATTTGAAAATTTTATTGTGGTAAAGTAACACCTTGGTACACTGTCTTATTGCGATATGAACAATGTTTGAAAAGTTATTTTGTGAAGGAGCTGGTTGTGTAGAAAGGTATTCTGTTCACACAGCCACAACTTAACCTTTTCAGCAGTGATTTAAAAAAAATTGTCGTCGCTCATGGAGTGAGTTTTTTTTCCCGTCACCCATGGAGTGAGACACTAACGAAATATTTATTCTTGCGAAAACGATTGGACACAATTATTTCAAACTTACAAGACGCACGCAACAGATATTCATTAAGGTGCACAGAAAAAAATCAGATAAGTGGCTTTAATAGTTTCGGAGAACAATTTTTTTTTTAATTACGGGCACTAACGAACTAAATTGAAAATCGCCGTGTTGACAAAACGCGACCGAAAGTCGGCGTTAGTTAGGCTAAAAATTGTTGTTCCCACCTGATAAGCGATAGTGTTAAGGTTTATAGGCTCCTTTTCCATCTTAGTTTTGCATTGTAGCTGCTGTTTTAATTTTTTAATGCACGGCAGTGACGTCACGCCTACACATCCCAATGCTAAAAGTGTAGCCGTTATATACGGTTAATCTGAAAACCCACACACGTGACCGTGGGTTAATTTTGATAACCCACACTTTTTCGATAACCCACACTTTTTGATAATTTAACACTTTTACGGGGTCCACACACTGCTCTATCACGTGACACTACCCGATTTGCATAGCTATGAAACAAAAATTCTTCTGTACACACAAACGCAATGAGTACCAAAGTAAAAAGTACACGCAACATGTTTCATCCGTACAAGTAAAAAACTTTAAAAACACCTGGCTTTACGTTGCCAGATCAACTAAGCCGGACAACACCACATAACCGCAACACTAAAGAATTTCACAACAAAAACAGTGATAAATCAATGCTTTAATTTGAATCTTATTCTAAAGATCCAGACTCAGAAATAAGTCACCCTTTCTTATAGTTAGCTTACGACGCTTATCACACAAATCTTGAGCTATGGGAGTCTCACTCGGACCATCCGGCTTCATGGCGACATTTACGCTCTGCAATAACACTTGAAATACATTTGTACATTCTGATTCCACAACACCTGATTCCAAAACACTCTTACTAGACTCGACGTGTGCAGGCCTACTTGGCTTAGGAGGCTGCAATAAATCAGAAACCCCCTTTACTTGCTCGTTGTTTGTCCTCTTGTATAAGCGCACGGCGTCACTCCGATGTCCTGTACGCTCCTTAATTAACTGCTCGTCTAAACCCGCGGCGAATAAGTTAGTAGCAGTAGTAACCTAAACAATCAGAAAAGTACACCTGAAGTAAGTCTTGTACGCATACTAGCACATGTATACCTGATCGAAACGCTCTAAAACTACGAATTAAAAAATAAAATCTCTTAACTGATTTCAACCTAAAAAAAAAGGTTCGAAATCCTCTTAACACCATCGAAAACGTTGATAGACCTCCCAAGGCGCGCAGTGTCAAGTGGGCTTTCCTGCATGGCACCGCGAGGAAAGACAAACATCCTTTAATAAATAACTGGCATGCGGTGCAAAGGTTCTAGTCTTCCTTTCCTCCCCCCCCCCCCCCCATATAACATTACATGTTCAGAACAAAGGCTTGACAAATTTAAACTAACGAATTTATGCATTTTGTAACATACAAATACTTTTTTTTCCCCTATTAAAAAAAAAAAAACTACACTTGAATTAAAATCTACGAAAATGAATACAATTACATTCTTACCTTTCCGGAATGGCCTGAATGAAAACCATGAATTCCTGCCGCTGCACACATGTCTTGGGCATAATTACGACATTTGTTTACTCCTATAGGTTGCGCCGAAAACTAACTTCCCGCTAAAGGTCGCCTGTAGAATCGTCCGTCAGAAGGAACTAAGGCCAAATACTCCTTGAATAGCTTGACTACACAACGAACGTGACTTGCATCCGCGTACTGACGTATGACTTTAAAATCATGATGGGAAACCAAACCTCCTTGCGGATTTTTATTGCGACGCCCCAAAAATTCTACACAAACTCCTAGCTTATCTTCATCAAATTTTAACTGATCAACACATAAACTGACATGCTCGTCTGCCGCACGAAGTCCAAATACCTTGCTCATGTAAAAATACACTGCATAGCTGTAGCTTAAAGCATCATTTAAATGGAAAACCTTTTCCCATAAAATATTCTCCTCTTCACTGGAATAAGGTAATGCTTGTTTTTTAGCTACACCAACGCCTTGTTGTTGTAGCTGTTTCATTTTACCGTCCAAAGTGGCACGGAACTCGCAAAACTGAGTATTTTCTTTACAAAGAAAATTAAGGTCTGGACGCTTACAGTCTTCACGAAGGTAACGATACAAAGCAGCGCTTAACTGTTTCAACGAAGTCGGTGGATGTGCAGAACCATCTTCTCTCCGTACCTCGAGTATGAAACGACACAACCAAAAGTTCAATTCGTACGCAGTAATTTCTGACGTTAATGCAGGAACGAATGAAAATGGCTCACTGTGTGAATGACCATGGTTTTCTACATACTTATTCCTACTTACAGCCCAGGAAGCCCATGTGTTGACCCCCCAAACTGTCGACTTGACGGTAGCAAGAGGTATTCGGCTAACTTGAACCGTACGAATAACTTCACCGTCCACAGGAACAGGGAAACGATTTTTTGCTTGTGCCTTAGTAAGAACAAAATCCTCTCTATCTTCTGGGTCTACTAATTCCTTGTCGTATATTTCACTCTCCATACTGGATAAATTCACACGAGATAAATCCATGCAGCCCGAGAAAAAAGGCTCATTCGACAGCCTCATTCCACTGAAAATGCAAATTACTGGAGTGATACGTCACTGATCGTTTCCCTACAATACAATAAAAATGTACAAATAAATTTTATTTTAATCTCAAATAACTATACATGTTGGCTCGACGTCACACCTTAGCATTAAAACACATATCCGTGGATTAGACCGGGTTATCCCGAAATAATTGCTCGTCTGCTCGAAACGGAACAGTCCAAAGATCGAGGGGCAGCAAAATCGAACTCGCGCTGGGGCGCTCGTTCGATTTCGCAACCCCTTGATCTTTGGACTGTTCCGTTTCTCGCAGACGAGCAATTATTTCGGGATAACCCGGTCTACTTCACGGATATCTATAACTTAATGCTGTGAAACATCTTTCTTGTGATTTTCAATGACGAATTAAAACACAAGCGCTCACGTAAAATCCGGAGCGAGCGGCGGTGGCCATGTTGAAATCGCGCATCAGCCAGTGAGAGCGCGCCAAATCGGTCACGTGGTGCCAACTGGCCAATGACGGTACGCGATCTTCAAATGCTTTGGAAAGTCAGCTTGCAACCGCCAGAAACGGACTACTACAATACGCCTGTTTGGCTAATGCCAAATGGCCATCGAGAAAATATGTTGAGAGGCCTGGATACAGGGAATTCCAGCTTTCCAACGAATCCAAGATGGCGGCGCCCAGTCAATTTGTTCGACCGCTACCGCTGATCAAAAATGACCAATTTTCTGCTTTCTAACTTAAGAAAAAAAAGAATGAGCACGACATTTCTGCAGTTTTTAGTGAGTCTACTCAACTAAAGTGCTTTTTATAAAATTATAGACATCGTTAACAACGGTTTTTTTTTACAAAAATCGATGCTCAACATATCCGGTAGCGAATTTCAGCGTTTATCACATCGATATTTTGGCCGGAAATTGCGTTTTTCGACTCTTAAAAGCTTGGATGTATATATACGTCGTTACTGCGTTTGGGATGATTTTTTTTGGACGTATATATACGTCCATACTGCTTAAAAGGTTAAAACAATTGTGGCTTGCTCAGTGTAAGATTTGTCATTAGAGCGTAGAGAAAGAATATGACAAAGCATTACTATTTAATTAAAATTAAAGTGGCTTCCCCTGTTTATTTGCTGAATCAGGGGAGGCGACAATTTACAACTGGTAAGATATCTTCATGCTGAAGGCTGCGATGGTTAGTCTAGAATTGGGCAAGTCGTTCAGTACAAGTTTTCTTAGGCTATTACACTTTCCAGGAGTACTTGTTTGTTAAGTAATAATTGATGAGAAACCTAAGGCCACTCTGTAAAACGTGTCTTTATCTTGGCACGCACCACGTATTTGGTTCCACAATTTGTTGCAAATACGAGGCCACTCTGTAAAACATGTCATTAACTTACGAACAGACTTTTGATTCCGTGACTTAATGAATGGTAAAGAGAGGTCACCCTGTTAAAATTGCCGTTAACCCTTTCCGTTACTGGCCCGTTAATTTAAGAGGAGGTACTCGTAAAATTGACGGGAGCCACTTTTATCAATCTGTACTTGTGCGTGCATGGTGCGCTAGTGCCTGGTGCCTTTATTCACGAAATGCACGTCTGCTGAAGTTTCCTGCCATCTTGCCCACGTTACTAGTTTTTAGCCAAAAATAATACTGAATTTTTTCTCGAGCTGTGTTGGTTATTGCTCTGTCCTAGCGAGTTTCCGAAATTCCCAATACTTATCAATCTGTCACTGTGTATCAATTAATCAATTTATGTTGATGAAAGTAAGGACCTGCTATGGTGCCATGCGGTTATCTGTCTTTACCATCAGTTTACTGTATGGCTCTGTAACTAGTAAAAAAAGTAAGCCCGTGGTGTACGACGTGTCATGACGTATCAATTAACCAATACATCTTGGTGGTTGATGAAAGAAGGACCTGCTTTTAGCCGTATGATTGTCATTATCCAATATATTACACATTAGGCTGAATTGTAACTAGTTTAGGCAGTAAGGCCGTGCTGTAAGACCTGTCGTTATGTAGGTATCATTTAATCTATAAGTCTTGCTGGTGAAAGTAAGAACCATGTGGTCATATCATTATGTAAGCCAACTGCTTAACCTATTGATCCAGAGACTTTCTGTTTAACTATGTTGATGGCGTCGATTCTGCTTGTATCAATTTTTTTTTCACTCTGGCGGTTGCGCTGAGTCACGCAAGCGTGCTAAAGGTTGATTGAGAAACGCCTGTGATGGGGAAACTTTGTGACCAATGATTTAAAGCGACTGTCAACAAAGACTTTCCACCATGATTCTGCCTAAAGCTTCATTATCTGGCAGGGCCCAAGAAGTCCCCGAAGATATAGTTGGTCGTGCAGGAAATGGATAATAAGATACTGGAAGGTGTAGGAAATTGGTCTGCTACTGCACGTTTTAACTCTGCATCAATGTGGAAATGTATAATGGAAGTGTAGGAAATGGTTCTACTAATGCACGTAGTTTTCGGTTTAGACGAGTTGGACTATGGATGAGCTAGATGGGGTTATAAAGTTGTAGTGGATTTAGAACTTTATAAAATTGCAATATAGGGACCAAATTTTTCAACGCATGATCAACCTTGCCCAGAAAACAAGCTCCCCAGTTTCAAGAACGTATAAATATAGGGACCAAATTTTATTTAAATTTCGAAATTTAGAATCTGGGAGCACGATCTATATCTTTTACAGAACAGAAAATAATGCGTACCTCCTTAGCCTAGTATATTTCATGCTGCATAATTGCCTGTGGGCCTAGTACGCCATCACAGTGCTCGGGGTGTATTCCTCCGCTCACTGCAATAAACTCTTCCATCTTTACCCCAGAAATAAAATTCTGAAAGCATTTTTTCATTAGAATTACCTCACGTTTTTGATGGAGGTGGACCTGATAAAAGATAAATTTGATGAAACTGGGGAATTTTTAATATTCTCTGAAGGAGATCGGTCATTATAAGATTTGGTCCCCAATACTGATTAATAGCAATTTTTATTTGTAAATTGTACATAAACCTTTCTACAACCGGTAAATATCCATCATCAAACAAGTCACTTGCATTGAATTGATAATTTCCAGTTTTCTGCCATTATTTTTATTTCTGTAATAAAAAGAATTCATGATGTCAAAAATTAAGCTTCGAATTAGTTTTAATATTGTATGTGATCTTTCTTAATTAACCAGTGTATTGACTCATCTTTCTACAGGAGATCTAGTAGTAAAGATAACGTTAGTTTAAAATCATGATAACATCAATTTAAAATCGTGATAACACCAATTTAAAATTGAAACTGAGAAGGCCATGCAAAAGATATTGTTTGGTTTGCGGGCGAGATTGCAAATTGAAGCACCCGGCAACCTGGTATTTTAAAATATTTTAGTTTTAACTTATTAGTGGTTTGAGCTGCAGGTTTGAAATTTGCACCATTGAAAAGCTCGTTTCGAGCCAGTGAAAATGGTACACTGGAATGTCAAAAAAAAACGGTCAAAATTTGGCAAATATAATTTTTAGTGAATGGGCCAATATTGCGATAAAATTGTGACCTGCGATAATTTAAGGCGCCTGCATGTGCCTGTAAACCAAACAATTGACTTTGCATAGTCTTAGACATGTCGTTATCTGCCAATTAATACATCTGGCTGGTTAAAGTAAGCACTTGCTGCGAGCTGGTGTCACATTGTAGTCTATCGATCAGTACATCTGATTGGTCTGTAACCATATTATAGAAAGTAAGGTGCAAGTGTGACACATGTCGTTATCTATTAATTAACGAATCGCATCTCGTTTTGGTGTAGGTAACGAGGAGATGGTGAGAAATGTGTCCTTATCTATAAAACCAATAAATCTGGGTGAACGGCGGAGTTTTATTTCTAGAATCGCTTGTACAGTTTTTTTAATGGGACTCAAAAATGATTGTAAATAGGGCTTTTGTGTGAAAAACCCATTAAACTTTTTTCAAGCTGATTAAAGTAAGGTTTGTTTTAGGCCATTAAAATGATAAAATTTACAACAGCTTTTCAAGCTTTAACTCAATGGTACTCTGCTCCAAAAATATCTAGTTGCCTCAGTCGTGAAAAGTACCTAAGGCCGTTGAAAATCCGTAGTGTAACAGACTGTCTCAACCCGACTGCAGCATTATAAAATAACGTTTACATTAAGATTGTCTTGAGCAAGAAATTTGCTAAACAGTTAGCCCTGCTGTGCTGTGTTTTTACACAAGCGTGTGGAAGTTGCGATTTTTTTCTTTTTGCATTCTTCGTGACAGACCACCCAAAATAATTGAATCGGCAATCCTTAACATTTTTTCTTCATAAACTTGGGCTCAAAAGAAAGGTAACATTCTATAGTTTTAAGCTAAGAAAAAATGCACCTTCCAGCATAAAAAAAAGGCCAAATTCAACTCAAAAGTTGAAATTTAATGTGTTTATTTTGTTCACTGTGCCTTTCACAACATTCTATCCATTATTTGAAACTGTGGGTTGGGTTATCAAATAACAAACCACGCTAAGTATTTAGTGTGATTGATTTTTGCTGCTGCTTGTGGTGTAAAAATGCAACCAGATAGTGTCATTTTATAAAAAATGCTAGTGTAGTATTTTAACACATTTTGAGTTGCTCGGGCACAATAGGATTTTCTCACTTCTGAGGCACCAGTGAGGTAAACTTTACGTTTACTCACTGAATAATATTGAATAATTGTCATTGCAGCCGTATTTTTATAGCCTTTTTCTTACGTGGGGTTGGCAAACATGTATGGATGTGTACAATAATTGGCATGTCACGAATTTTTTCATGTGCGAGATTATTGACAGTACAATATTGAGTTATATTTGCGTGGCACTCAGTAGTATTGTAAGCTGCTTTACAATTGTGGAGTTAATAATCTTCCCGTATTAAAAATATGAAGAAGTATAGCCAAGTAATCCTTAAGGTGAAGAATTTTGAATGTCTTTATAATTTAGTACGTTAGTTTCTCGATGACGTTCAAATTCAGAAAATAAATACTTCTCGGTATTTGCGAATTTTCGACAGGCCGATTGATAACTAGTTGGTACCCTGTCCTGTCTTCTTCAGGCTCTCATGTGTTTCCTTCTATTTTTCACTAACCTCGTGAAAGTAACTTAGCTTGTATTCAAAGTACCATGGTGAATTTAGTGCATTGTGTAAATAACTATATTGTGACTACAAAATTGTATTAAGACTAGCAGTACTGTAATAAAACTTACTGTGCAACTGAAGTGATCTAGTTATTTGAAACTGGCCAAAATAAACCGGTTTAAACCAATTATAGTGAGAGTTGATTTTTCTCTTGCGAATACAGCAATCGATATGGCTACTAATTGTCTAACACCAGTAAATAATTACCCTTCCTTAAAGAATACAATCCAAAAACCCTAATGATTTCTTGGCCGCGGTTGCACGATGTGTATGCAACCATAAAACTAGTGGCCTCTTGCATTAGTAATTTTTGATCAGATGCCATGGCATGGCATGGCGGCGCACACCTCTCATTTAAAGACGAGCCTAATACTATTCTTCTATCGGTTTCATTTGTAAAACTAAGTTTAATTAGACCAATAGTGAACTGAATCTACATCTAAAGTATTCAGCACCGTTTGGCCGTTTTATGACACGGAAGGCCTACAAATCGTTTAGTCCCAGCGTTTTGAATATTTCATTTCTCCGATGGCGACGTTGCCACATGGCACGACTACACATCAGTGGGGCCGCGTGCTGACGTCAGTAATCTGTATAATAATTTGAGCAAGTTGCCAGTCATTGGTCGGTTGGTGGTGACATCAGCTTCTGACGAAGGCTACATAGTTTCCAGTAATTGTTCGTGGATGGATGACTTCAGTCGGCTGAAGAAAAAATAACGAACCTCGTAAGTTCGTTGCGAACAAAAATCTTTATTTCTGGTGGAGGATTCCCCCAACGGATTCGACCCATTTTCGAACTTGGACCTAGAAATGTGCCATAGAATGTGTGTTCCAAATTTGACAGAAATCCGAGAATTCATTAAACGTTATAGCGCGAACACACAGACAAACTGTTCGCGTAAGAGTCTAGTCGACTCTAAATACTTCCAAGGCTGATGAAATGTTGAATAGTAGAAATTACAGATAAGGCAAAAAAGTGCAGCCACTGTACAGGGTGCTCCACAATTTTTTGTTAGCACCCTCCAGAACCGTAACGGGACTTCAAACTACCCTTTCAATTATGCATCTGTTCTTTTATGGTTCTAAGAAAAATTTCCGTAAAGGGACTTTCAAACTACCCGTTCCATTATACATCTGATCTTTTATGGTTCTGGAGGGTGCTAACAAAAATTTTACGTCAGTTTTTTGTGGACCACCCTGTATAGATAAAAAGTGACGGGAGCAAAAAATATTAATTCCACTCCCTAATGTAAAATGCCTAACTACTACAAAATCTAGTATGAATATTGCCACCAGCCACCCTGCACCTTTTTTTTTTTAAAAAAAAACTCTTCATTGACTCTTATGCCATGCAGATTATTTAGTGAGTTTTCCGTTTCTTGTGCGCAAAATGGTTAAAGATGCAGCCACTCCGTCAATATTGTGAAAATTGAAGTAGCTTTGGTACATAGCTTACTTGTGATAAATGGTAGGTTGGCTAAATGACGAATTTTTGCATTTTAAAATTTCTTATTACAGCAAGATTAAAACAAGGTCTGTGTGTATTTTAAACAAAGTTACCGACACAGGTTCCCCAAATAATTGGGAACCTTCCAGTATCATTATTGCTTTTATAATGATGGTACCAGTAAGTCAGAAATGGGCCATGAGTGAAAACCTTATACTGTATGAGGAGCTAATAGATGCGTACACGTTTGGAAGACATGGTAGTGTTCATTTTGTGACTTATTGGTTTTTTTTTTTATTCAATCCTTTGTCACATGGTTATCAGGGAGGGAAGCTGTGGGTTTCGTCTCTATGATCCGGGCCAGTTTATTCAACATTGCCAATCTCTTATTTTGCCAAAACGATGCTAAAGGAGTCTACCTTCGGGCAAGCGCATGACCTTAGTTTATCAAGACTCAAGCCATCTTTATTTAAAAAAAAAAAAATAATAATAAAATTTTTTTTTACCCAGCTGGGAGGTAAACGGAATGGGTTGGACCACTGACACCATTCCCAGGCTAGCTGGGTCACTTCAGGAAAGTGTGGAGGGGTTCCTGAGAAAGTCGAGATCGGTAGATGGACGAGGAGCGAGCATTAACAGTGTCCGAACTCGGGGCGTTCCAAATGTGAGAAGAAGTTTCTGCGACATTCCAAACGAGCAGAGGAAAGGGAAAGTTTCCAGTTACGCCATCTAGTACGTCCGATAATTGTGGCCAGGTCAAAAGATGGTAAAGGAACTTCCAGTTAGTGATTAAGTATCCTGTAAGTCAGAAGGAGGTCAACTTTAATCCTGCGAAGTTCAGGAGGTTCAAGTCCAAACATGGTTAGGCTGGTCCGATAGGGGGATCACGGATGCCCCGGCAATCTCTTGGTGAATCGCCTCAACAGAGTCAATATCACCCAAGAGGAAGGGTGACCACACAGGTGTTGCGTATTCAAGGATCGGGCGGACAAACACCTTAAAAGCCCACACTCTCGTAGCATTATTTGCTGACACGAAGTATTTTTCGACGATAGCTAGACGTCTGTAGGCAGCCAAACGAATCTGTCGGATGTGGGAGGACAATTTAAGATTTCCAGTAAACAAGATTCCTAAATCTTTCGCAGTGTCACAAGAAGGGAGTACGTTATCGCCAAGAAAGTAAGAATTTTTCTCGAAATATGCACCAACATGGAAAGAGTGGCATTTGTTAACTGACACTGGACGTTGCCATCGTTTGGACCAGAGGTCAGCAGTTTCGATCGTAGACTCAAGGTGGGGAGAGATGTCGGAAGAAAGGAGAGCAGCATCCACCTTTAAATCTTCAGCAAATTTAAAACGAAAGGCATGAAGATTATCGAGAATTAAATCGTTTAGGTAAATTACAAATAAAAGTGGGCCCAAAATAGATCCCTGGGGTACCCCACATCTACCCGTGGTGAAGAAAATGAGTTTTCAATTTTTACTCTCTGGGTGCGGTTACGGAAAAAGGCAGCGATCCAAGTTTCAAGGCCACCCAAAATGCCACACTGCTTAACCTTAAGAATTATCTTACTGTGGATAACCGATTCAAAGGCTTTCATGAAGTCGAACTAAATAATGTCCATAAGTATTTCCAGGTCGAGGGCACCAGACCATTGGTCAAGAACAACATAAACATAAAGATGAATTGGTCGTCCCGAATCACAGTGTTCCTTGAAAAACACAAGGTTAAACACCGGGATAATGATGGCCTGATTCCAAGAAGAGGGTAATATGCCCTGAAAAAAGGAAAGGTTGAAAATTTTGGTAAGGAGGTAGCGTATTTCCAATTAAAGATTTTTAATGAGAAAAGCCGAATAACCATCAGGTTTACTGGGGTTTAGCCTTTCAATAGCAGCGAAAGTAGAGATTTTGAAAGAAATATGTGAACAAGAAGATGAAACAGAAGGAATGTTCTCCATGAGCAAGGTTAGGTCGTCGTTGTCTATAACAAAATTTGCAGCAAAAACTTCAGCCAGTGCCTCAACTTTACTGCTAGTGACCGTAACAAAACCAGCACCCACCTTAAGGGCCGGTGTGATCGAGAAGTGGAAGTGACCTTACGGTAGTGTTTAAAGAGGGCCGACAAGGTTCCTTCGCGAATCGCCCTCCTGTCTCTTTCACTGAACTTGGTTTCCGTGGCCAGGGAGAACTGCTTACGTTTAGTCTTGTAGGCAGATTTATTTACTGTACAAAAAAACGTTTCTGCAGCCACTCAACAAACCCATTCTGTGGCAGATATGTTAATATTGAGATTCAAATTACCTCAGGTGTATTAAAAACTTTTGAAGTTTTGTCAATTTTTAAGCAGGGTACTAATAATGGCCTAATCTTCTCGGGAGCCAATCAAAATTATCAAACAAATTGGTGAATTAAACTGTGTTTCAGACTTGCTGCATCTTTGGAAATTTTGTGTCATATTGTGGTAACATCTACGGAGCTCAGCATTTTAATCATGGGTGTCCTATAGCATGGTAACGCCAATATCTCAAAAATTTGGAAAATGTTAGTTACAACTTTTTAACTCTTGGCAGCTAATTGGTTTTGCAATGCAATTTTACTTTAACATGTGCAATGCTGCGACCTGTTGGTAGACTACAATATGCTTACACAAAATAATTAGAAGGCAGCACGAAACAAGTGGGGAGTCATGTCGAAATTTGTTTCTTGTGGTTTAGTGAGAAGGCAAGCCATTGCACACTGGTAACCAGTTTTACTGTTCCCTGCTAAGTTTTATTTACAGTCGCTGAAGTTGCCTTGGTTCCTATTTTCCCTGTAACCAAAAAAAATTAGAAATGTATGGGCTTGGACATTTTTCAGCTTGTGTGTTAAGGAAGGGAGGAGGGGTGGGGGGCTAAGGGCCCTGCTTAACGTAGCTAATACACTGCCCAAGTTACTTAAGTTTAACTGTCGTACTGACTGCATCTCCTGTAAATTGCTCAACCCGCTTGTTTCTAGAAAATGCTGCCCTTTAACTAGTGTGGTGCAGTTCTAAAAGTTTCTGGTTACTCGAACAAAATTAACACATAAAAACTAGAGCTGATAAGTGCATACACATTCGTCGGATCCAGTACTGTCCATGCTATTATAGCTTCTTATTTCATCCCTAGTCACAAGGTTGTCTGGGTGAGAAGCTGTGAGTTTTGTTTCCTGGCTCCACGCCAGTTGATTCAACATTGCCAGAATCTTGTTTTACCAAAACAACGCCAAAAGGCGTTAACTTTGCAGCACGAGCGTGAACTGGCTTTGAGTCGGGAAGTAAAAAATATGGTTTCTACTCCCAGTCACCATTGGTTTTACGACACCACCTCCTTCCAAGCTTCAAGGTAGCGGAAAGCTGTAGCACACACACAGTTGCCACGTGCTAGGACCAATTGTAGAACGATTGGTATTTTTTTTCGCACTTATCCACATACTTGTAACTTGGGTTATCCCTGAAAATATATGATGATATTGGCTCTCTATTTTGCATCAGGTTGCAGGCAAAAGCCACTTAGCCTACCAACCTCCCACTCCTTCCTAACAGTCTACTCCCTATGGCTCCACCACTCCACCAGCAACCTTTTTCCTATTTTCACTACCTCTCCCTCAGCAAAGGAGCCACTTAGTAGCCTCCCCCCCCATTCCTCTCTCCTAAGGTCATCAAGTCCCTAGCAATCCACTATCACATGTTCCATCGTTTCATTGCCCTCTCCACAGATGCCACACGTGACAGTCTCGTCCATCCCCCAGCTTTCCACATCATCTTCCTCGTAAAGTGTCCCAGTCATTACCCTAAACGGCAGCACGCTTCCCCAATATCCCCTGCAGCAACCTTCTCATCCCATTTTACTTTAATCCTCCCGGTTTCCCTCCTCCATCTTTCTGCCTTGACCCTGCCCCCTCCCGACCTCCCCCATCCTCACACACTTTCCCGCCAACCTCCTCGTCCTATCCATCCAGTTCATGTTGCCTCATCAAGTACATATTCATACACCTTCCCCACATTCGCCTCCTCACCCTCCTGTCAAACCCAATCTTTGTCGCAATTTCCCTCAGATCAAAGGATGTCCACCCCCCTTCACCATCTTCCCAGCAGTGTACCATTTTGCTCCCAATGCCCACCTTCCCAGCTGGAACCTGCCGGCTGCTTCCAACCATTCACCAGAACCTTCTTTTGATGACGGCAGCAAGCCAACCACTGATGGAAGCAAGACCCACCAACATCGGTTTTCATGGCCACCATTCCAAATCAAAGGAGACCAAATTCCTGTCTCATCAAGGTTCTGGTAAAAGTGAGAAATTTTAACAAACTTTTCTGGGGGACAGCCTGCTTGCATTCCAGGGCGCCCGTCAAGGCGGTGCCCGCCACCTTACTTTGAGGAATATGAATATGAAAAAAAAACACAGCAGTACGCAGAACGAGCTTTTGACAGCAGGATACCCACGAAGCTACCAGTTTTTTATAACTGTAGGGGGCAATGATGGAAGGGAGCACGGTATCCAGTCTCTGTTTGAACTGCAGAACCGATGTTGCTTCGATGGTGTGTTGAAGCATTTTGTTTCAAGTGTTAACCACACGGAAAGGAAGTGTGTTTTGGTGAAGGGACGTATTGCATCTCTTAAAGAGTTTTGCCCCATTGTTCCAAGTGGCAGCGCTCGCAGAGAGGGTGAACCATTCCTTGGCTGCAGGATCTTCACCATTAAGGATCTTGTAAGTGAAAATCAGATCACCTCAGATACGACGGTAATTTAGTGTTGGGAGCTTGAGAGCAGCAAGCCGGTCAGAGTAGGACGCGCTTTTGAGTCCCACAACAAGTTTAGTGGCACGTCTCTGGACACATTCCAGCTTGTCACAGTCCTCTTCAAAACAAACCCACCATGCTTAGCCTGCATACTCCAGAATGCTGCGAACTTTGCTGCGGTACAGCATGAGGAAGGTCTTCCTTGGGAGGGTTGAGAAGGTGGCCCGCATGATGTCGAAGGCCCCATAAGCCTTAGCCACGGCAGCCTGAATGTGTTTGGAGAAATTCAGGTCGCGGTCAATGATGACGCCAAGATCTCGTTGTGAACTCTTCTCAGTCATTGGCGTTCCTGGGCTAAGGCGATAGTCAGCCTGGTGATATTGGGTGCCAAACCTCAGAACTGCACACTTACTTCCGTTAAGATCCATGTCCATGGCTTGCGTCCAGGACACCATGTTGGAGATATTAGCTTGGAGTTTCGCAGTGCTAGCGAGATCGTTTGCGACGGCGAAGGTCTTGGTGTCGTCGAGGAAAATACAATTGTCACTTTGAAGATGTTCGTACAGGGTGTTCATGAAAAGAATGAAGAGGAGTGGACCAAGGACACTCCCCTGTGGTACTCCACTGAGGCAGAGAGATGGCCGTCCACACTACACTTCTGGTGCCGGTTGGTGAGGAAAGACATAAGCCATGCGAGGAGTGCACCTGAGTAGCCTACATCCCTGAGAACTCTCAGAAGTTTGGTGTGAGGTAAGGTGCCAAAAGCTTTAGCTAAGTCAAAATAGGCTGCATCAGCTTGGAGCTTGTCGTCAAGCCACTCAGCGAGCTTGTCGAGGAAGTGTATGAGATTGTGGGTGGTTGATTGACCAGGGAGCCCTCCATATTGATTCTGGTGGACTATGCTGTTGTCAATGGCAAAGTTAAGCATAGTCTTGAAAATAATTTTTCCATTTTGCAGGGGACGCTGGTAAGGCTGATAGGGCGGTAATTATTTACAGAGGATCTTGAGCCCCCTTTGTGGATAGGAGTGACATGTGCGAGTTTCCACATGGTTGGAACAGTGCCCTCTGCCATAGATTTACTGAAGAGTTGGGCTAGAGCAGGACTGATAACAGGGCCAAGCTCTTTGAGGGTCAGAGGATGAAGGCTGTCAGGGCCGGAGCAGAATGTTTGCCGGAGCAGAATGTTTGTTAATCGAGTTCAACAGCTTTTGGATCTCGGTGGCTTCAAAGGTGACTTCGCTGAGGGTATCGGCTGCTTGTGGTGTGTTGGCAGTAACAGGAGTAATTACTGGATTACTGGAGGAGGTCTGCTGTTAATGCTAAAATTAACAGGTAAGATGTTTTGGCAAATAAGAAAGAACATTTTGCCGGCCCTCAGCCTGGCCGGCTAAAAATGGTTTCTTTTTGACTGAAACATATTTAACCTAAGCCCGCCCTGCCTCCCCTCTCGAGTCACTCTCTGACGAATTGAGAGGAAAATAAATGCCGAAAGCGTTCACGCTCTCGATTTTATAGAGGAGGACTGCGCCGCGCATGCGTAGTGAACTCCAGGGAAACACAAGAATAGAATAGAATAGAGGTTGACAGCCAGTAAGCTATACAGCTTTTGAAGGCCCAAGCGGCAGATGTTAAGTGGAAGGAACCACCATCGTAAACAGTTGTTTTTTGCCGCAGGAGGGAGGAAACCGGAGTACCCGGAGGAAACCCTCGTACAACGGGCGGGAAGCAACCGGAGAAAAACCCGTACATATACACTTCCCGCCCAGGATCGAACCCGGGACTGTAGGAAGCCAGAGATGTACAGCTGGGACCAAGACGCCTATCGAATCTGACGCCCCAGTGCTCGCAGCTACCCGTGCTACCCGTGCACAACATTGGGGAATATTGTTTTAGGCAAAAAGAAACAATTTTAGCCGGCAAGGTTGACCTAAAAAATGTAAGAATCCTCCCCTCGAGGAGGTCAAATAATTTCATGACCGGCCCTTACACGAACGTCACTTTTTTTTTATGTGTACACCCAAACTTCGCCCCAGACGAGAGATAAAAAAACCTGCAGTCGGGTAAGAAAAAATATCCCAGTCCGTTGGGCGAGAGGGATGGTTAGCGTCAAAGACTGGAATACGCGCATATGGCCAAGTTCATAACGACTTATTAGGAATATTAGAAAGGGTAAGTGACTAGTAATTACAAGGTCTTTGACTCCGTTTGCTGTGGTTAGCTTTGACTTTGAATGACAGCGCCTGTACAGCGCCATGGTCAAGCGTCATAATGAATAGGTTTAGCATAACGTAAATACATCCTAAACACACTCGTATTGAATCCAGCGACTATTATGTAAAAAAATTAGATTTAATCATCTAATCAACTTTATTTTTTTTATTAATTAACTAACGCAATAAGATGGAACATTTATTTTTTAATTTTAAGGCCTATTTATGTATATCAGTGTCGCTAATGCAGCACATGGCGAGCGAAACCATTGTTTGAGCCCGACTCCCGCCAAAATGTTGTCACGTGGGCATTTCCAACCAATCGTGAATCGTATTCAGCTAGTGGCGGGAGAAGCGTCAATCCGTGAGCCGGTTTGTACTGTTGCTGTATCGTTTTCCAGTTATATCCAACGAAACAACAGAGGTAAGACTCATTTTTTTCGTACCGATCGTTTTCTGAATATTGTGAGGTCTCTGTCAGATGTTTGATTCGTAACTTAATGCTAGTTGGTACGTATTTTGCAGTGTCCGAAACTTCCAAGGCACACTACTACTAGAAGCAAAATCCATATTTCCTTTGCCAGAAGCTCCAACTTGTTGCTACCTTGCAAGGGTTCATTAGCGCCCCCTACAGACAGGGCATATAAAACTTGGCGACCCCTTTGACTGTTTTGAAAAATGGAAACTGACCAAAGTTCCAATGTTGGAAGTCCACAGACCTCCCCTGGTACTAATCGGCGAAGGAGAATCGACCCGGTCACTTCGAGTCCTGGAAGAGACCTTCCCCCATTTGAAGATGAATCTGACTTGGTTGAAAATAATAATATGGAAGAAGAAGAAGAAGATGGAGAAGAGCTGTTTGGAGATAACATGGAAGCTGATTATCGACCAATAGCAGCTTTGGATCGCTATGACCCCAACATGTTGGATGAATCTGACTATGACGCTATGTCGGAGACCGACCGTGCTGCCGCTGAAGCCTTGATGAAGAAGCGTGATCGAGAGGAGGGCACCGGACGTATGAGAAGAGGGTTGCTATATGACGAATCGGATGACGAGGACCGGCCAGCCAGGAAGCGCAGACTGGCTGAACGTGCAGCAGAGGGAAGTATCGTAGAGGGAGAAGAGCCTGTCGAAAGTGTGGAAAATCTGGAAGACATGAAGGGGTACGCAGTCCGAGAGTGGGTATCGATGCTAGGGCCCCGTACAGAAATCTTAAACCGTTTCAAAAATTTCCTTCGTACCTTTGTGGACATCAAGGGTCACAGCGTTTACCGCGACAAGATTCGGCAAATGTGCGAAGACAACAAGCAAAGCTTTGAGGTTGACTATAATATATTGGCATCAGAGGAACACGTACTAGCTTATTTTCTTCCTGAAGCACCACTGGAGATGTTAAAAATTTTTGATGAGGCAGCAAAGGATGTTGTCTTGGGTATGTTTCCGCAGTATGAAAGAATCTCTAAAGAAATACACGTCCGAATTTCTGATCTACCACTGGTAGAAGAGCTCCGTTCCCTGCGTCAACTTCATCTGAACCAACTAGTTCGAACAAGTGGAGTTGTTACGTGTACTACTTCCATCTTGCCCCAATTGTCCGTCATCAAGTACAACTGCAACAAGTGTAGCTACGTTCTCGGGCCATTCGTTCAATCGCAGAATCAAGAAGTCCGGCCAGGGTCATGCCCCGAATGTCAATCGACTGGACCATTCGATATCAACATGGAGCAAACGCTCTACCAAAACTATCAACGAATCACAATCCAGGAGAGCCCATCTAAGATAGCAGCTGGTCGATTGCCTCGTTCAAAAGACTCCATCCTGCTAGGAGATTTGTGCGATACATGCAAACCGGGTGATGAAATCGAACTCACTGGAATCTACAGCAACAGCTATGATGGCTCATTGAACACAGCTCATGGCTTCCCTGTTTTTGCGACCGTCATCATGGCCAATCACATCAGCAAGTCTGACAACAAGATAGATCCTCGTAATTTAACCGACGACGACATCAGCGCCATTCAGATGTTGGCAAAGGATGAGTGTATTGGAGAGAAAATTGTGGCTAGTATTGCACCATCCATTTATGGTCACGACGGCATCAAACGTGCGATCGCCCTAGCACTGTTTGGCGGTGAAGCGAAGAACCCGGGGCAGAAGCATAAAGTTCGAGGAGACATTAACGTTTTAATCTGTGGTGATCCTGGAACTGCCAAGTCACAATTTCTGAAGTACGTCGAAAAGGTTGCACCTAGAGCAATATTTACCACCGGCCAAGGTGCATCGGCTGTCGGCTTGACTGCCTACGTCCAACGAAGTCCCGTTACTAAGGAATGGACTCTAGAAGCAGGAGCCCTTGTATTAGCCGACAAAGGTGTTTGCTTAATAGACGAGTTCGATAAGATGAACGATGCTGACCGAACCAGTATTCATGAAGCTATGGAACAACAAAGCATTTCCATTTCTAAGGCTGGAATTGTAACATCACTACAAGCACGTTGCGCTGTCATTGCTGCCTCCAATCCTATAGGAGGTAGATATGATCCTTCACTCACGTTTTCGGAAAATGTTGATTTATCTGAGCCCATTCTATCTCGATTTGACATTTTGTGTATAGTTCGTGACACGGTGGAACCCGTCGAAGATGAACGACTGGCTAGATTTGTCGTTGACAGTCACATGCGCCACCACCCCTCAAACATGCCCAATGAAGATAGCTCGCAGAAACCATCTCAAGATAATATTGACAATTCGGGACCTGAAAAGATTCCTCATGAGTTGCTAAAGAAATATATTTTATATGCACGGGAGAGAGTACATCCCAAACTTCACCGAATGGATCAAGATAAGGTGGCTGCAATGTACAGTGATTTACGTCGCGAATCGATGGCAACTGGCAGCGTACCCATCACAGTCCGCCACATTGAATCCATGATTCGTCTGGCTGAATCATTTGCACGAATGCATCTGCGAGAGTTTGTGCATGAAGATGATGTCAACATGGCCATTCGCGTCATGCTTGAAAGCTTCATCGACACTCAAAAATTCAGCGTCATGAGAAACATGCGGAAGAATTTCTCGCGCTTCCTCGCCTTTAAGAAAGACAACAACGAACTCCTATATTTTATCCTGAAGCAGTTAGTGCAAGATCAGATGTCGTACATGAGAAACCGGTTTGGCTCTCTGCAGGAAGTGGTCGAGGTGTCTGAAAAGGATCTTGCGGAAAAAGCACGTCAGATTAACATTCACAGCCTGAAATCCTTTTACGAGAGTGAAATTTTCCTCAACAATAACTTCACCCGTGATGCACGAAAGCACCTGATCATACAATCTTTGTGAGAAATTGTGAAAAAACTGAATACCGATATATTGAAAACAAGCTCTGCTGTCAATTTTCAGGGACATAACGTTCATCTGTCACCTTTTTTATGAACACTTGCTACTGTATTGCCATTAGACATATTGTAATAACTGGCACGTGTCGTGGTAATAGCAAAGATTTTAAGAGAGGCTAGGCCTAATATTGTACCAATCACTCAATAATTTTACCGAAAAAACATTAAACTGGGATAACTATTATTTTCTGAAAATAATTTTTTTATCAAACTGATGTCACACTGATCAGGTGTTATTTTAGCTGGTACAGAAGTGATCAAAATACACAACGAAGTGTAAATTGCAGTACAGGCCTGAATGTAAGGCGGTATATTTTGTCTCAAATTTGTTCCACTAAACTACATTGTCTTTATTCGCGTCCAAATCCAAAACTTAGCCAAATTTTGCTTCATTTGTCCATTTGCATATACCATTCGAATGGTTCTCGAGGGCTAGTTGGCAGAAGCTTAAAAAGCTGGTGGTAATTTAACGGCACAAACCCGGAAACAACTATCTAACCAAAAGGGACCTTAGAAATTTGTTAAGGAGTCCACAATCAAAAAAAATAACTATGTAAACAAACACAGTATGAAATAAAAATGATTTTGTATCAGCCTCAGCTGAATGGTGAGAGTACTGTACCAAGTATATTTGAAGTACCGGTATTGCCAGAATTGTTGGTGAAATTCGTCAGCCTTATGTTTGTGGTCGTTTATTTTAGTTTAATTCAGAGCAGCATGGTGCACAAAATAGATTTTTAAATATTGGCAAACAGTTGTGTGCCATGTTTTGGCTAAAGGATATCCATTCAAACTAGATGCGCAAGATTTTTTCTTTGTATTTCACATGAAATCATTCAAGCTGCCTTACATTCAGGGCAATATGGTACACAAAATAAGATTTTTAAATATAAGATGTGTTTTTTACTAATCCATGTGAAAAGTCA
>JAHWFP010170728.1:0-14450 GCA_023313725.1 Lithobius niger
TTTGACGCTCGCTGAAATTTTAATTGAAATCCTTGGTGAGTCCTTGACTATTCTTAAATTATTTAATTTATATTTACTGATCGTCGCCTTCTTCGAAAACAGAATTAAAAGTTCAAACGGCTTGGCGTGGTGCTGCAGCGTTTATAACTCATCGCAATTACCACAGACTTTAATTTCATTTTGTTTCAAAACGGGTCTAGACTCATAAACATAAAAAAAGCAAAATTAAAAATTAAAAAAAAATTAAAAACGGAAGTTAACTAGAGTGCTGGCAGTTCATCGCCTACCGATGTTATATGGGCTAATAAACCCGAAGCAGATAATAAGTCCACTCCATAAACTATATGACGGAAGGGAAGGATCATAGACTTTTATGTCTAAGCTTTCGACAAGTTTTCCAACCACGAAAATATATCCTTCTCGTCTGGACTGCTCACTCCTTCCGATCGTTTATATTGCTTTGGGAACGTGTCGGGAAAATAAGGTCAGATTATCTGCAAGTAAGCGATACAAAAGCAGGTTTTGAAAAATGAAAATTTATCGCGCGCTAACAGGATCAGGACAGCTTAAAAACCAGTAGTCGCGGCGATGTTGCTTAGAATAGCTGCGATCGAAATTTTTATTATTTTTCAACTTTTTTTATTTTATTCTGTGAAGTGCTTTTTTTTCCCCCACATTTGGATTTTGCTCCGAAATGAAGTTGACAAAATTGATAGCGTCTGCGGAAATTTGTACCTGGTATTTAAAAATTGAAATTTAGGCACGTACGAACTTTTTTTTTTAAGAAAATTAATGAGATGCGGTATCTGCCATTCCGTCATGAGTAACGATATAAACAACAAGGAAAATTTATAATTAGTTTCAAACGTTAAATTTTTTCTTCCCGAAATGAATACTTGGGATCGCAGCCCTTTTCTACGTTCGTTTTTAAAGGTTTACCTTTTTTGATTTATTTTTTCTTTGCGTGGAGGTAAACTTGACGGATATACGGAAATTTTAACGCAGTATTTAAATTAAAAAAAAAATTAAATTGAAGCACGTCCATAATTTTTGTAGATTAAAAAATAACGTTGTCTTTTTTACATGAAAAAAAAAAAACAGGCATGGATTAACGCCTTTTTCATGTCCCAGCGTTATCTTGAGAGGACGAGAGACTTTTTTTGCAGGAAAATTCGCACAATCCGTATTTACCATTATATAATGACGTAAGTTGGGTCAAACGTCAAAACCACTCCACCACCTACAATGATAAAAGAAATAAACACATAGTTTCAATTGACATAACGGTACGTCAGAAATAACCTATAGCGAAAACATACTAGAAATAGTGTAGTGCAATACCCCGCCTTGAGGCACATACATTTCGATATAGTGAGGTGACACGGATTCAAACCCTGAAACCAGTTCTCCTTCAAACCATTTTCATACCCGTCCGCCTTTATCGTCGATCTGCCCACTCGTCCACTGGCGTAATGACAATTCACTGAATTCGTTAATAACCTTAAATATACCCACGTCCTAACTCCTGACTAAATAGGTTCATTTGTTTAAAAGTCACCACATTCTAGAATTCCATCAGCTAAGGCACACCAACACTATTCTGCCTGTGTCTTTCTTCTTGTTGTTGTGAAATCTACCTTTAATTCTTAATAATTTTGTTCATCCCGTTTCATGTTAGCTTTCAGCCTTTTTCTTGTTTTGGCTTGAAAACGTTGCGTTCGATCATCGAAAAGTTGTCTTTTATTGTTTTTAAATCCTTACACTTTCACATTTTTTAAACTTCAATTTGTCTGGAGCGTATTGAAGATGAAATATTGGGTGGGAGGGGGGAAGGGGGGGGGAGGGGACTGTGGCGTACCTAGATAAGACCGAAAGTTGAAAGTAAAATTTGGTAATTGTAAAGAAATAGAGCATTAATTGCAGTTAAAAAATAATTCCGAAAATAGTCAGCGACAATTTCCCCCTTTCCCTAAGCTGAATTTCTCATTTTTAATTCAAATTTCCTTTTTCCCTCGCAATTTTCCTTTTTCTTACGTGCGCCGCTGAGTTGGGGGGAAGGGGGGAATCTAAGACTTCTTTTTACTGTTTTTTCGGTTTTGGGTACTTTCGTCCTGCCTCCTCTTATTTTTATTTCCGCCTGACGCCATTCCTCCGACTCAGAATTGGTTGGCATAGTTTCAATCCTGATTTTGAGTACTTTTTTATTTTGGCTTGTGGCTAATTAACGCGTCTCGGGGATGCTATTTACGAGACTTTGTTTTTGAGTAGAGCTAATGAGTGGACTGCACTCTCTTCCCCAGTGGGTCAAACTGCAAATTAAATTCACAAACATAAGCCACAAAAAAATACCGAAAAATATACTGCCTTCCAAATCAAAAGTGCCACAGATATTACATGGACGTGCATGTGGCCGATCATTTCCAGGTGGCCACCTGGCTGCGGAGCTGCTCTACTTGCTGCGGGACTCGTCGTGATTTGCATAATTATTAAGTCTGCAGTCGATGATTTGACGATAATGTTTTTTAGTTTTTTTTTTTTTACTTCTTTATTTTTTTTATTTGTATATTTATTTTTCTGCCAATGCGTATGTAGAAGCAGCAGACGACAAAGTCTAAATAAAAGAAACGTTTTGTTTAATAATGATGGTGTTGGTGCGCGAAGTTGTAATAATAATTATTGACGCAAGGTAGAAGCGCCCTTCCTAAATTTATTGATGTTATAATGAGTAGGTTATTTTTCGGTATGAATGGGACCGTTTGTTTTGGAGGGATGAAATTTTCGCCTTGAACTGATGGTATTTCCTCGAAGGTACAACTGTAAGCTTAGCGAACAAAGCGAGTGACGTCGGTTGAGTGTCAGCCTGCCAGCGTATTGTTAAAATTGAAGCAAGATATCGGGCTGGAAAAACCTCGAATTTATTCGCATCCTAAATTTCAACCAATCAAATCGGGTGGTATTCTGATACAAATATTTTTTTTTTACCTTAAAATTAGCTTGATTGATAGAAATTAGTTTACCGTAATTTGTATAAGGGCCGTTATTTTTGGGGAGTGGGGGCAGAAGGGGCATACCCCGTACCCCATTTAGATGGGCCCCCCCCCCCCCCCCCCCAAAAAAAAAGCCCTCCGAACATTAGCCAGCATGTGAAAAGACTGAACTAGCAAATGAAATACCAAAAAAAGAGGCCCCATTCTCATGGTTTGTCCCGGGCCCCCATAATTGTAGTTGCGACTCGATTCTTGTAAACGGGTGTGCCTGTAGTCAGAAAAAAAAGTTGGCCTAGATTTTTCTTTCATAACTGATAGTATTTTCTCCTGTTTCATATTTTGACTGGTTTTGTTCTAGCACAGACAAATTTGTAATTTTTAAATAAATTTTGATATAAACTGCCAACTTTTTGTCTGAATGAGCCATGATAACTCATTCGGTCAACTGTGATGCAGACAAACTGGAATTATTGACCGTGGAAAATGGCATGGAAAATAGAACTACTGAGCCTGGAAAAGCCTGGAATTGGATTGAGATTAGGACGTACGAACCCTGTTCATGCCTGGACGTGTTTTTTTTCCTCCCTAATTTTGAACTTTTTTCACTTAAAAAAGTAAAAATGCACAAACTTAAAGAAATTCCTTCAAACAAAATACGTGAGAATTGTGCATTTTCCTGCGCGTTAGTCACTTTTTTGCTAACAATGTAGTTTGGAATGTGGCGACTAGGCCATTTTTTCGTCGTAATAGTTAAAACGTATCCCATGTTTTAAGTCGATTCATGTGCTTAGAATAGCGATCCACGTCTTGCACCCAACGTGAAAGTGCTCGTCGTGGGAAAGCCACGTGAGATATGCAAACAATTTCCCACGAAGGCTTTAGCTCATATGGCCTTGACTAAACGAACGGAAGTTGCTTTAAAAGTGTTCGACTAGTCGAGGCAAATTAGTTGACAAAGACTGTTGACTCAGTCGCTGTATTCGAGACTCAGAAGCAAGTCTCTTTATTCTGGAAATTTTTACTTTTAACTTTTTTTCCCCCCCAAAAAAACAGAATACTTGTTTCCTCTTGCAGAATATTGTATATGATGAGGAAAACCTTCATTTTTCTTTATTATTTTTGTACCTTTTGCTGTCGTATTGGTAGGAAGTCGGTGGGCGGAGGTGGAGGGTTGGGGGGAAAGCGGGCTTTGATGTAATGTTGATCGTGCTAATTCCGGAGTGACGGAACCTAGTTTTAGACATTTAAACTGAAGTGACATCTGAGATGGATCGGTTGCCATAGTAGGCGTATAGATGTCACACCGATTTTCACGAGTTCCTAAGGAAGCAAAACCTGTGAAGCGATTTGTCACAGGCCTCGAAGTAAATAGGGTCTCGACGTAAAATGACTTAAGTTTAGTAACATGTTGGGAACAACAAGACATCCCAGTTAAACAACACTATTATCAAGCATACGTCCGCTGAGCATTCGTAATGTTAGTTAGAGTCTTTCCGGCTTTGAACAACTAAATACTTGTAGTTTTTCTTCGAGGTATCTTGTCTAGAACAATTTTCTGGCCGACTAACGCCGTACTGAAGAATGAAACCGTTTTCTGCCACCCACGCTCGTCAATAATTGCCGTATTTTTTTTTCAGATGCGAACCGATTTACATTGCCTTTTGGACTTAATGACAGTATGGCTTAGCCTTTGGTTTCAAAGATCATGGGTTCGATTCTCCGCTCAGGCAGTCTGACATATAAATCCAAAAGGCAAACGTAAATAGATTTGCACCTGTATTTATTTAACTCTTGTTGGGCCGTCGGCCTTCCGTCCTGTTTTTTTAAAGGCAAATTAAAATTTTATACATTATAAAAAATGTGTTGGGCGTCGCATTACTTCACCAACCGAAAAACTTCTTCAATAATTAGACCAAGAATCATAACCATCTAAATAGCATACTCTGCACCTTCTGGCTATACAGATGTCAAAAATAAGCCTAATGAAAGCCAACTTTTTTTTTATTGAAAGTATATTAAAGCTTCCTAGTTATAAAACAGCTTTTAGAAATCGAATTCGTTTCACCAGGAGAGAATAAATACCATTTACGTGCCGTAGGACATCGGAGTATCCATGTTGTAGCTCTAGCTTTGTTTTCTACCGTTTGCAGAGGTCCGGCTGGGAGAGAAGCAGCACCTTTCAGCTCCTGGCTCCAAGCCAGTTGATTTGACATCGCCAAAATCGTATTTCACAAAAGCAATGCTAAGAGGCTATATCTACTTTGTACGCGCGACAACTGGCATAGAGTCGGGAGGCGAGACACGCAATTTCTATTCCAGTCGGCCTTGGCTCGCGAAACAAAGTGCCTTCCTCGTTTTAATGCTAGTTCTTGCGAACGACACATCCTTGGACTATTCACAGAACAAGTTTTTTTTTTTCACACATATTTATCACACAGCGTAAATTTTTAACATACGTTTTCCGCAAAACTAAAAACAGACACTAATTCGACACCTAGCCGCATCGGGCCAGGACGTAGTATGAACGTTGGAACAAAGGGGATAATTGTGTTGGCGACCCCCTCCTGATTTCACTGACAAGTTCTTCAATAATTAGCCCTGAAACACCATCCTCCATTTTCCGTTACGCTAAAAAAAAAAGCCAAATTATAAGCTTACTTTTAAAATTCAAGGCATAATAGATCTTGTTAAGTTGTAAAACCATATTTAGCAGTATAAATCCTTTCACTAACCTACAAATTCTTTGTTAATTATTCCTGAAACACAGCCATTTAAATGCCATAGTCCTCCGTCTTCCGTCGGTAGACGGGCCTAAAATAAGCCTAATATAAACCTACTTTTTTTTTTTTAATTCAAGGCTTATTAGATCTTGTTAAGTTGTAAAACCATATTTAGCAGTATAAATCCTTTCACTAACCTACAAATTCTTCGATAATTATTCCTGAAACACAGCCCTTTAAATACCATAGTCCTCCGTCTTCCGTCTGTAGACAGGCCTAAAATAAGCCTAATATAAGCCTACTTTTTTCTTTCTTTTTTTAAAACTTCCACGGGCCGGCCACAATTTCGAGTCATTAACGTACTTCCGAAGTCTTTAAATACGCTGGTCACGTCGTTTAACGCTGCGTGCCTTCGACGTAATCTGACTTTATGCTGCAAGCTATATAGTTTTTTTTTTTAACGCAACAGTTTTTATTTTTTTTTTATTATTATTTAAAAAGCAACTTTGGTTGTTGTTTGCGCGTTGGTTGCGTATATACCAAGTTCGTTGAAGCAGTACTAACGCTAACCCTTAAATGCCACAAGACCAAAAATGTTAGAGCGCTCGAAGTCCAAGGGGCTGTTGACCCCAAAAACGTAAATGAACGCACCTAGACTGTTACAGTATATTAACTACACAACTTGTTTTAAGAAATAAATAGGCCTAAAACAACAAAAAAAATGTAGCGCGGTGTTCTAAAAATATTCACCGTGTCATGTGTATCATTTAAACAAAATTATTCGGTGAGATATATCGGTAATAAAAATTAAATTTCCTACGAAAATAATTCATGCTTGAGTTATAAAGAAGTCACAATTTAAATAGGTTAAACGTGCCTACACTTTTAAGATAAACATGTACAATGTGGGGTTTAAGTATTCATTTACCGTATACCCCTTGTTACGAAACCTTTGTTAGGGCGTGTTTACGCAGCGCGTCGCGTTTGCATTCTCGCAGCTAGAAGCTAGAAATCATCTGAAATTCCAAAATAGCGTTGGTTTTAGGTATGCCGGCTCGTAACGAAAACGGTCAGTAATGTGATTTCGGAAGCGACTGGGGAAATTTGTTCGTCAGGGGGAATTGTTTATGTTATTGTCACGAATTATAAGACTGCAAGCATTTCTCAAACGACTTCTGATTTGGCTAATCTTGGTGTTGTTGTCACCATGGCAACGACACCTTTGCCATCTCGATTAAAGTTCCGGCAGCGAGAATGCAAACGCGAGGTGAGAATGTAAACGCGCCCTTAAACGTGGCGACTAGACTTTTTCTTATCGTTTTAAACGTATCCAACATTTTGCAACGTTCTTACTCATATATGATTTCTGCCCAGTGCTCAACTCCGAATTTTGATCCCCCACCACCCCTAAAATATTTCAGGTTGGAATCTCATATTTAAACTTGTAAATTGGCTGCATCGAAGCTCCCTTGATTTGAAATTGAACCAATTCAGAACAAAATTACGAACGTTATCGTGCCTCCACACACTCACAGACAAACAATTATTAACGCTCGACGAACTAATCCAAGTCAACAAGGACCTGTTGGTGCTATCACCAATCCACCAACCTGCCGGAGAACTTGTTGACTGAGGCTGTCCAGTCATTTTCAGCAGCGAACTAAAGATCACAAACGCATAATTTAATATTAAGGTTTCCATAAAATATATAACGACATTTAGGATAAACTAAAACGTTTAACAATTTCAATGACTCAACAAAGCCACCTAATTAAAATTAAAAGTTGAAGTCGTACAGCAGGTATTTTTCAGAATTTAGGCGAAGTTCAACGGAAATCGGCGCATTTTGAGTGACACAATTTTAGTCTATGTGAAGTTCAACACTTTGAAATTCCTCACTGGCCAAGCGAGCGAGGCGGGCGAGTGCCTCCTTATTCCATTAGGTCGTTGGTTTTGTATAACTTAGTTTGTGAGGATCTAGCTCATTAAAAAATTGTCGTATCGATTTGAAATTTGATGAACGGGTAAATAACAACCCCAGAATCAGGCTTTATAAAGAGATTTTTTTGAGTTAGTACAATTTTTAGTTAACACATTTTTTTTAAAGTTAGATCAGCTTCTGTAAAAAAGCTGACAATGCTTAAAACTTGAAACTAAAAAGATGCGGAAATAAATTTTAACGACTGAATAGGTCTACCTAGTATAAAAGTTTAAATAGGCCTACTTACAATAAAAAAAAGGTAAAATAGGTGGAAATTATAAATTAGGGACTATTTCCTTGGCGTAAAAGTGCTTTAAATTGTAGACTCGATATAACGGTGTGACAAACCATTCTTTTGCTCTTCTAAAGTTGGATACTTGATGCGTTCCACCCCACCTGAAGGGAGAGGTACAATTTTGCTAGGTAATTCCAACGGCGCAACATTCTGCGTTAAAGACTGGCATTATAAAAATCTGACATACACTATTCTGAAAAAGCAAAAAAAAAAAGACAACTACCCCGTATGGGACTCGAACCTAGGACTTCCCTCTGACTACCCGAGCACTGTAATTACTGTGCTACCGGGGCGCATCCTGGCTAGCCGAGCTTAGTAGCTGTTCAACTTAATGGTGATCTAAAGGCCACTAAAGTACACAAGTGGGGAACGCAACTTGTTTCTTGGCCTCTACTCTAGAAATATTGTTGCTTCGTTAAACCTTTACCTTGATTTATTATTAGGTAATTTCAGTCGGAAATTCCTAGTATCTTTTACATGCCAAAGTCGACATGAACACGAAGCATCGCAGGGTCCTTCTCTTCCCGAAAATGCATGAGTGGCTGAGGTCAGGTTCGAACCTATTGGCGTATATGAGACAGTCTAGCTCAGCGGTTCCCAACCTTTTCTACATTATTGTTCCCCATTGGAACTAGCACACAATGGTGCTCCCTACCTCCCCACCCCCATTGCTGCAGGGTCGGATTGGGAGGGGTGGTGCCTCCCCGGGAATATTGGGCATGGAGGTTTCTCCGAGGGGGGGGGGGGAGATAGGCACCCTTTTAAAGGGGGTTTGGGGGTAGTGCCGTGAGCTTCTCCAGCATGGTCCAGCTACCATATTTTAAAGAAATACGCTTGAAGTTGAAACATTTTCCTACAACTTAGAGATGGAATTTTCATACGAATTTCTTTCAATTTTTTCAAAAATATTTTTTTTTGTTTTTTTTTTTGTTTTAACAAAGGCTTCATGCTGTGTGGGCCGTTTTTTTTAAAGAAATAGGCGTGAATTTGAAACGTATCCCTGCAACTTTTTTTTTAAGTTCTTCTGAGGGGGCCTCCCCATTGATCTCATGTGTTCCCGAGCGGCCCAATGCGACACTGCATTGCTCTGTAATTTTTTAAAAACAAAATGATTGATACTGATAAGTCTTGAAAATATTCACAATAATGTAATTTTAAAAAATGGTTGATAGCAGAATAAGTCTGTCATTGGTGAGAACTTTGCGATGCATCGTTAAAAAAAGTTCACCACATCTGGCAGCGTTTCGCGCCTCCCCTGCAATTGCTCCACGCCTCCCTAGGGAGGCACCCCCCCCCCCCCCCGGTTGGGAAACGTGGGTCTAGCTGGCCACCACAGTGGCGTGCACGGGGCGAAGCATGCCCCTGCCCTTTTTAGCCCTTTCTGAAGAAAAAACATGCCCTCTTTAGCTTTTCTGCACTGAAAAATGCTGTTCGCAGCGAGGAGAAAGGACCTAGAGCCCTAAAAAGGGGCAAAAAGAAAGTCAGGTAGCCCAAGAAAGGCGCCAAAATGGTAAAAAAGCCTCACAAGCAAAAAAAAAAGGGTCCTCAGAAAAATAAAGCCTCTACATGCTCTTTCACTGAAAGTTGCCCCTGCCCTCTCGGATGTCTGCGCACCCTACTGAGTCCACCAGGTCACCTTGTCTGGTTGTCCCAAGCTCCTTTAAATGTCAGTCAACGCAAAATTCGAATCAGTTTTGTTCCTTCGAAGCATACAACACGATCGTGACACTGCTTTCACTTGGCCGTTATTAGTACTATCTTGGTAAAAATCTACTATTTCCTGCTATAATAATTTTGCTGTAATAGTCCTGCTATTAAAATTATTGGGCCAATTAGGGAAAATGTTTTAAAAACTAATTTGCTCATTAGAAATAATATAATTGCAAAGCCGCCAACATTTTGTTGTAATAACGTCTTAATCTTGTAAATGGACAAAACACACTTTTATTTTCTCTGTATGCCCTACATTTTTTGAAACGTTTCCCGTCGAAATGCGAGCAACGACTTGAAAGATGTATTTCGTGAACAAAAAAATCTGCGAAAAAAATTATTTTTTATTCATTTTTCTAAGTGAATACCTGCAACCAGACCGAGATTCCTCACTTCAATTCACACATATATAGGTGAAAAAGATTGTCTCACCCTTTTATCTTCTTGCGGTTTCATTTTTTTTTCGGCCAGATTTTTCAAAGCGCAAAATTATAACCTTTCCTGGACCACTTTAGTCTTCACTTCCCCTTTATCCCCTATAATTTATAGGATAGGGTCTGTAAATTGTAGGAAATCCCTTCCTTCCAGACACGCTCGAAAGAAGGAAAAAAATCTTGTAGCGGGAAGTTCATGGCCAATTATTTTTAAGAAGTGGGACACTCGTTTTTTTCTTCGTTTTTTTTTTCTTTAGACCATTTTTTTTTACGTTCGAGCTGAGCGCACAATTTGTTACGCACAGTCGGATTAGAGTGTGTGCCCCAGAATGCCTTGTAAGTTGGACAGTGGTCAAACATTCTGTATTTCAAAGGTGGTATTTTAGAATTTAGAAGGGCGTTTTGGTGATGATGCCCACTTGTAACTCAGTTTTTTTAAATCCCGTTTGAAACTGTTAAGCTAAAAAAAATTGAAGGTTGAGATTCATTGTGTTTTGTTCCATTTTTCTGTCAACAGAGAGCGCTGAATTGTTAGTACCTGCAATTTTGCACGTTAATCGGTACCGAGTTTAGTACAGCAGTACTCGGTATTTTACAGTTCGTAGGTTGCCTGTGGCGGTACTTTACCAGTTGCTTAATCGATGCTATGGTACCAAAACACGATACATTTTTAAAATAAATATTTAAAAAAATCATTTAAAAATAACTTAACCCAACTATTTATTGATTTCTTATTTGTACTTTGACCTCTTTCAAGTGTTTTTTTCGAACTGGTGGTTTGTTTACTCATGACCTTACGTGTCTGTGAGGGGGGGGGGGGGGGAGGGGGGGTAAAACTAACGTGGTTTTTTATTCGCCGCTTGTTTATAAATACACTCAATTATTGTGTGTGCGGCGTATCTTGAGTTCTGCAAGTATTTTATGAGCGGCTACGTCTTCCTGGCGGGCGCGGCTTTAATCGATGGCCGCCATTGTTTTTTTTTAACCATCTTGGATATCAACAAGGCACTCTGCTACCGAAAACGTACAATCGATTATCCGTGTTCTTTCTGCAACGAACTCAAGATAGGCCGCGGACGCTATAGTACGCTCTATTAATTGTTTTGCCTCAACTGATTAATGTTAGTCTGTAGTTTAAGGAAACACGGAGGGAAATTGTTCCTCTCATCGTCTTGGGGCAAATAACACAGTCTAGGTTCGTGCTTTCTAAAAGAACAGGAAAGGCAATCATTGTTGTAATTTTAAGAATAAGTAGTTTTTAAGGTAGTTTGTAAGTTTGTGAGCGAATGGCTTGAAGGCTTTAGCGGCTCAATCAAAATCAATATTTCAATCAATAAGTAGAATTAAGCTTGCTATTCCATCTAGCGTTGGGTTCTTGAACTGGGCAGATGTTCAAGAACTGAGGTTACTGAAAGAGGCTGTTGGGGCCAATGGTATTGTACGGTTACCAAGCCGGTGTCGACGGGTCCTTACAGAGCCTCCGATATGAGCTGAAATTTCGTCCACTCCCGGAGCCAGTCACATCAATCTATTTTTACACCTGAGGACTAGTTGGGAGTGTTGTGCGGAGGGGCTGGCCTACGTTATATTGTTGTTAATTCCGTGTCCTGCTCTACTTGCGTCGCTCCATGACGAGTGTGGTGCAGTTGTTGCCGCCACTTTTGCTAAATTCGCCTGCTTTAACTACTATTTGTGACTTGGCAGTTTTCTTTGAACCGTTTATTAATAATTTGTTTTCTTTCATTGTTGCAGATATGCCGGTTCTCAGCTCCAACAATGCAAACAAGATCAACAATAACCATGGCTTCGTGAGACTTATTTCGTGAGACTTCCTCACCACTCTTTATTTCATTCAGTGTGACGAAAAAATTTGCTTTTGAGAAACCTTTTGTAAAGTAAGGTATTACATTAAAAAAAAAAAAAACAAAGTTAAACACCACTTCAAATTCAAATCCCTCCCACGATTACAAATTTTTGAAGTTAATTTTTAAATGCGAGTTTTTTTTGCAAGTTTAGGAAAGCGCCACTTCGAACTTTTCCTTTTTTACGGAGGGAGGGGGTAGGGGGAGGGTAGAGATGCTTCACATTCCAGAGACGGAGAAACAGGTGATCGTAACCTAACTAAACCTGTACTAGGCAGAGTAGCGATACGGACCCCTTGTTACCTTAATTTACAGTTATCAACATGCAAATTAAGTATTAGACCATCAAGGTGAGGGATTTGATTGAAATGCATATGAATAGGCAAAAACATTAGTTCCATTGTTAATTTCCAACTGTAGTGAGCAAAATTTTTTTTGACGTAAAGTATTGCTGTATTATTTGCTTTCTGTAGCCCAGAATAACGATGGTAAGCGTTGCAATTCTTCTTAGTTAAGGTCTAGTTGGAATGCATGGAAGCCTACCTCTGTTTACTTCTGGTCTCATTATACCACCAATTGCAAAATTACAACTGCAACCAGTATATGAATACAACCAGTATGTGCATTGATAACTGACGTCACGCTTTTGGAGTATCTTGGATAAATTACAGGCGGATTTCACGTCCACCCAACTTCATTGGGGAGACTGGACTAGAGCAGAAAGAATAAAAATGGCAAATAACTGCGAAGTTTAGTCAGAACGTGGCAGTATTTCATCAAGTTCGTCAAATTTAAGGATTAGATTCATTTCCGAGGCAACTTCCTGTTCGGTAGGGTCCATTTCCGCCAATAATGGTGCTAAACTACTATTGTTTGGCCTGTGAGTGTTACGACGGTGAGTCCCACTCGCATAATTAATCCAAGGACGAAGAAATTTCTTGTTGTGAGTTGTTGTTCATAGGAAATACGAAGTTAATAAGAATTCGCGAAATTTTCACACCAAAAGTAATATTTATGGGTAATATACTTTTGGTTGACAAAGAAGACTCTTTATTAGAGAAATACGATGGTTTAAAAGACCGTCTAAAAGCATGATGTCAATAAGTGCTACCTCCTATGTTTTGGTAAACTTACATACTTCTAAAATTTACAGCTTTTATGATCTTTATATGTTCGCGAGTTTTAGTCCAAGTGATCAGAATTTGTAAAAACGAACGTGGTGCAGTTTGTGGTCACGAGTAAATTCGTGATTGTTTTTTTTTTAATCTTTTTTTTTCTTGTATCCGAAACCAATAGGCTGTAAAAAGACACCGAAAAATAACAGCCCCAATAAAAAAAAATTTACATTACTTACGAATTAATGAAATGAGGCTTCAAGTTGGATATTTAAAAAGAATTGAAGTGGTGTTTTACTTTACAATATGTAAACATGTTGTGTATTAGACATTTAATTTTTAAAAAAGAAGGTCCCTTTCCTCGCCTGTGGCGTGCTATTTCTGATCCCCAGAGTCAAATCTTATTCCCTGCAGCGTACTCATTCGATAAAATTGGTAATATAGTAACATAGTTCTTCAGCTTCTTGTGTTAACACATTTAAGGAACTGAAAGTAACTTTTACCAGAGTAACCAACCAACCAATTATGCTCCGTTTTCCTGAGAGCACCGTGCACTGGAGCGCTTATTGGCAAGATGGCGGTAACGAAACCAGACTGGCTACTTGCAACTGCATGATGCGGGATGGTGTGCGAAAGACGTCGAAATCGATCGATAAGAGCAACACCAACCATATGATTGCAGCAATTGTGACCTTGTTGGCACGAAGTACCGCATCACTTCGCACGAAAATTTCTTTTGTCTGGTTAGGGCTTCAGACTTGTGCGTTCGACCCAGTTCACGTATTGTCTCATTAACCCGTCCTTTTTGTTTAAAATCTGTAAAATCTGTTTGCTCATTGCATTAAAAATTCATTATAATAAAGTAAACTTATTTGTGACAAAAACAAGTACCGCAAAAATGAAAATATATATTCTTCATCCAAAAATTAAATCTGGAAAGCGACCGAGAATGGTAATTTGGCTAGAAATGAACCGCATAAAAAAATAATTTAGTCAACTTTCTAAGGTGCGCAAGGATTAAGATTTAGCTATGGGAATATAATGTGACATCATAATTTTCTGTGTCCTTGATGAACCTCAGAGTACAGTTAGCCAATCATTCCATTGCTACTTTCACGGGTAATAATAACATTTATTATTATTACGACTTATTTTATTTGGTCATTCCAAATCGAACATTTTAAGTTGGTTTCAACGTAGGTGCTATTTCCATCTGTGAACTAATCATTCAGTTTTTTTTTTACTGTTTATTATTATTATATTATTGATGTTTCTGATTTTTTTTTGTAAAATTTGATACTACTTTGTGTTGTAATCTTTATTGCTATTATATTATTATTATTATT
>JAHWFP010170728.1:17111-27904 GCA_023313725.1 Lithobius niger
ATAGCAGTCTCAATAGCAAATAGCAATAGTCTCAATAGCAAATAGCAGTAGTCTCAAAAGCAAATAGCAAAGTCTCAAAGCCCTAATAGCAAAGTCTCAGAGGAGCAACCCTTCGAGTTGCTGCTCCAACACCAACTGAGGATCCTCTGTCCACCGTTGGCTTTTATACCCGCTGGAGCAGAGGATTCCCGCCAAGGTATTACATCACATGACTGGCTGACTGCAGCAATCCGGTACCAACTGGTTGAACAGCTGAGCCCGCTGGCTGTCTTGCTGCTGGCGCTCGGCCAGTTCCTGGGCGCACTGCAGCTCACGTAATGACAAGGTGGACCGCGAAGTGTGGGCTTCGTGCTGCATCTTGCCATTCATGTAAACAGCCGGTTACATGACGTGACCCCAAATAGCGAATTTCGTTGGGCTGTGCCAATTTTGGGGAAAACTATAGGATTTCAAAGTCTGACGTTTAACGTGGAAGTTCATGCTGAGGCTTACATAAGGAACCCTTGATAAACGATACCGAAAAACAAACTGACTCCATTAGGTTCAATTTTAATAGTCGAACCTGATTTGGTTCGGGACTGTGATCACCGACCAATCGTTAAGCAGCCAATACTACACTGCAATCAACCACGTATGATTCATAGTGATGCTTTCCGGGAAGGCTCACCGCAGTCACGACACGGTAAACGTACGGTACATTTTCTGATCTCTCACCGTGACGTCAGCGGTGAAGTATCGTTCATGCCGACTAGAGGCGGTTTTTCCTCTGAATCGAACAACCAAAGTTGGGTTATCTGCAGTTGTTCTTTGCTAGAATTCTTTATGTAGATGTAATGAGCAAATGGTGGAGATTGCCGTGACGAAGAGCCCTTACAAGCTAAAGAAGTTAACAAGTCACTCGATTAACTAATAAAGGTATACAGGGTATTTCAGAATAAAACCTACAAACTTCCAGGGCATACTACGGAGGTAAAGACCAGTCAGAATGTCCTATACAACACTTATCCAAAAACCCCATATACACCCTAACATTTTTGTATGATCGAGTGTATAAGTCATGGCTTAGCGGTAGCCTGTGTCCGACTGCCTACTAGCTGCACGCCTGCTTCATACACTAACGCTAAATTCATTAGCTCTACAATCTCGGATGCAGGATGGTGCACGAACTTGTGGCAAAACTTCGCGACAATCGAATTGCGTTTGAAACTGCAGTACCTTCTACTCTTGCCAAGACAGGAGCAGCTTGCCAGATCTCAGCATTATCACAGGCTTTGAAGGAAGGCCGACCTAACGTCTTTTCAAAGTGTGTCACTACCCAGCAGCTGTATTCACTACGTCAGCTCATAACATGTATTCTTCCCGTAATGAAAAGTAAACTAGGAACAATGCTATTTTTAATTAAGAAACAAGAAGAAGTCAGAAGTTTTATTTTTATTACTAAGAAAACCTGTCATGCCTTGTTTTATGTTCCTGAAACTGAACAGCCCAAGTATATTCATTGTTCCGGGCTTTTTAGTTTTCTGTACAGCCGTAACGGCTGAGAAGACTATTGCAACGACTTTGTCCGTCCGTCCGTCGCTTTTTTAGATTCACTGTCAAAAATTAGCTAAATAATATGGCAAAAAACATCGTTACTTCCTCATAGACTTCTTCGACGTAACTAAGTTAAATAATAACGTTTGATCGTCGAATTGGAATTCTAACGATAACACCCACCCTAAAAGCAAAAGGATTTTAGCTTCGTTTAAAATAGTCTCGTCTCATTGTTGCATGAATGAATAGGCTTACCGTCGAACCAAATTCTCCATTAAGACTATCTGCTACTTACGAAATCAAAATTGCAGTTAAAAAAATTAGGCCTAAAATCACGTTACCTCGGCAACGTTAAGTTGCTACGAGTCGCTGCTGGCTTCATCAACAGTGACTCTCCCATCACTTCCCTACTACGACTGATCTATATATAGGCGACGCTGCGCGTTATGATGTAACACTGTAACTCTGTGCCTGGAGGCGCGCCGTATTGCAAAAATGAATAGGCTTATTATACAATCCAAATCTCCGTTAGCTGCTACTTACGAAATCAAAGCTGCACGTAAAAATTAGTCCTAAAACCTGACAATTACGCCTAAAATGTAAAATAAGCTTAAAAGCAAACACATTTTTAACCGGCAATTCTGGTGGTTACTGCTTTTAGATTATATAATAGAGATAGCTGTTGCAATGCTTGATAGAGGTGTGTGCCTCACCATTGATGGTGGCGGAACTGTACATAAGACCGGTTGCAACTAGGTAGTTGCTGTAGTAGCTGGTTTAAATAAAATCTTCGTTAACCAGCTGAAAATCGTAAGGGATTGGGGATTGGAAATGGCCTGTTTCGACTGACGATTCAGGAAAGTTGGTGGGAGGGGAGGGGGCGGAACCAACCCCCCCCCCAAAAAAAAATTTCACAATGCTAAATAAATTCCTTCATTCAACCAGGGAAAGGCCGCCAAGATTAATCTTATTAGTCAAGGTAATCGCACCGAAGAATACTTTGGACGTTAAATGAAAACTTGGAAGATTGCTACCGCGAGTGCAATCTTCTAGAACTGATAGTCGATGCGATTGAATTTCGCTAATAGAACTAACCTTGGAGGCCTTTTCCTGGTTGAGGGATGTCACTAATTTTCAAAGCCTGGCCCTTTTTGAAAACTTGGCGGCTCCTCTTATACCAGATTTGGTTTTAGGTGAACACTTTCCGAAAGCGTTCTGAGCCAGCACAAGCAAGTGTCAGCAGTGTGTAAGGCTGAGAAATTAACTCTTCACCACTTGATTTCTGACATTGCGCAACATTTGGTCCAATCATTGACGAGAAGAGTTGTTGATTCCATGCTGGCATCTGCCAGTCACAAGCGCTTTGAAGCCATTTACGAAAACTTTCAGATCAGTTCGATCTGTAACAAAGAAGGTTAAGTGATTAATATGAGTAAAGTTTTACATCAGAATGCAAAAAAGTGCAAGAGAAACAAATGAAACAACATCAAATTACGAAAAACACACCTTAAACACGAATAAAATGACGGTTTTTTTTGGGGGGGGGGCGGGGGTAATTGTACGGAAACCTGAAGTATAGACATAAATTTATAATGACAAAAAAAAAAACTCATCTTAATAAGAGCTCTTAAAAAAAACAAACAAAAAATTGAAAGTGGGTTACGAGCCGAGGAAAAACCAATTACAGAAACCAGCCGCCATTTTAGTTCCAGAATTGCAACCGATTTTTGGATCTGCTGATTTTCCACCAAGAATTTACAGATTTTAAAAACTTTTCCGCAAAAATACCGTCTCGCACCATCGACCTAAAGTGACAATCCGGGAAGGTCTTCAACAATGTTACGATACCGCAGACTTGCCATTAAGTAGTCTTTACATTGCCACTGGCCAAATTAATAATGTAACACAGTCGTTTTCACTTTAAAACAATGTTAATAATTCTAATTCCTCATCCGGCAACTGACAATGAATTGGTCCATAGTCTCAGAATTTCAGAGTTTCAGGGTTTCATAATTTTGGATCCCGACTGAGCAGAAGAAAAAAAGGTAAAAGGCCGAACAATCGCTTTCAACGCTTTTCGTGCACGTGTTCTGTCTTTGCTATACGGCGCCTAACAATTCCTGGTGCACGTACTATGGATTTAAAACTATCGTCGAAACTGGTCGCACTCTTTGTAATGGCTCTTTGTGTAGTTTCTGGCTTTTACTTTGTAACATAATAAGAGTTTAAGAAAAATTTTTCGCCCAGGTGAGTACTAATAGGAAGCTCCTGTTTGGACGTCTGTGATTGTAGTCCAGGTGCATTACAAATCACTTACCGTGAGTACCGTGAGTGTCCATGAACTTATCAAGAGTAGGTTGTGCACATTCATTGAGATGTGAAGACAACAGGGACTGCAATTATTCAACATTTAATATTGCGAATCTGCCTTCTTTATGGGGGCAGCCATCTTGTGCATATAGCTGCAAACATTGTGGTTACTACATCCAAGGGTCCGAATCCCCCTCCAGACAATTTTTTTTTGTGTGTGTGATCTGTATGTGATGGATCAGAATTCCAGTTTCGTGTTGAGTGTGTCACCTGATAAACGCACGTTGTCGGATTTTCTTTTTCAACCAGTTTCTTTAGGGAGGAATCGTTCAAGAAAAAACAGCAGGCGAACAACACAATTTTTTGATACAGTACAGTCACCTTTCGTAGGGGTTTCTTCCCCCACCAATATTAACTTGAAAAATTGTGCTGTTGATCACAAATTGGGAACCAAGTTGTTGGACCTTGCTGATTCAATCAAAACAAAGTTTGACCGTTCCATACTGGAGAGGGACATCGACCTGTTCGAGATTAATGGGAAATTATCCAGGATACAGGAGGATCTCGCTCACCAGGCTGAGGTAAATGCTGATGGTTTACTCAAAGAATTAAAAAATTGGATTACAGCTGCTTTGAACGACCACCTAACGTCATTTGACCGCTTACTTGAAATCAAAAGAATTAACATGGAAGAAACCTTAAAACAGTATACTTCACACATCATCTCTGTTGTACGAGAGGATATTTCTGCTGAGCAAAAGAGCGGCAATGATAGCAACGATAAACTTAGCCTGGAACCAACTGTCGACCTATCAGATAGTCGATTAGATCATAAACTGATTCAGCTTACATCGTTCCTGTCACATACAAATGACGGAAAACTTTTGATCAGTTCGAGCCACTTGGATGCCGTACCTAAAGAAGATAAGCAGGAAAACAACGTGCAGATTACCAAACAAAGG
The DNA here is from genome assembly GCA_023313725.1 of Lithobius niger. Classification (NCBI taxonomy): domain Eukaryota; kingdom Metazoa; phylum Arthropoda; class Chilopoda; order Lithobiomorpha; family Lithobiidae; genus Lithobius; species Lithobius niger. The sequence goes on from JAHWFP010170728.1 coordinate 21,917, forward strand.
ATTGAACAGTACACCAATAATCGCATTAGTAAAGTTTATAACAGTCTTCTTGAAGTTCCATCGGCCTCCCTTCCTTCGAATGTGACTCGTAGGAGAAATCGTAGACACAAATCAACCATAAAACTAAACAACAGTGAATCCACAAACATTCCAGCCAAAATTATACCAATGTTGAGTCAGTGTGTCAAAAACAGGACTTACTACGATCAAACCAGATACTCCAGAAGAATCTGGGCCAGCAAGAACATCTTAAACAAGCTATTGATGAAAATAGTTCCAATTCAATCTATTCTAGCCCTTCCTCTAATAGCCAATCAATTATTATAGGAGATTCGCATTGTAGGGGCCTTAGAGGGAATACTAACAAGCGTTCTGCTACATGGACTTTTCCAGGTGCAAGGGTTGAGTTTTTGATCGAAAAATTGCCATTGCTTATTCAGGAAACTGATCAAGGAGTATCATTCATAATTTGTATTGGTTCCAATAATGTAACTTTTGATGCGCCAACAACATTTACAGACAAACTTATGCACCTCGCAAAAATAATTAAAGACCACAGACCAAAATCGAAAATTACTTTTATTGGATTTTTTCCACGATTGGACCACAGTATCGTGCAGCAGACAAGGACTGGCTTAAACAAACAGGACACTGCGTCAGCATTGTATTGCTTCTGTTTTAATTTTGTCTCAATTGACAAGGAACTTTGTGCTGATCACACACTTCTTTCAAGAGATAGACTGCATCTGACAAAAAAAGGTAAACACATGCTTCAAAAGGAACTAAACCAGGTTCACTTTGGTCTGGAAAACTAGACTCATTAACGGGGAATCAAAACTCACTGTTCCATCTTGAATGTGTTACCAAGACTCTGATTCTGTGTGTATTCTGATTAATGCACGAAGCCTTGTGCAGAATTTGGGGAACTTTATAGCTATTCTTGCTACTGATTGTTATGATTTGCTTTTTGTGGTTGAAACCTGGTTGCATGAGGATGTCACAGATTCAATGATTACTGGAAATTTCCTATATGGCATCTTCGCTGTGACCTAGATCAAGGGGAGGTGGCATTCTGATTGGGTACCGTTTAGGATTAAGCATACTTAATGTTCGCATGTCTGCTGAGTCTGAGGCAATGTGTGTGTTGATGCCATCAGTAAAGTTAAATTTTATTATCTGTTATATAGCTAATAGCAGAAATGAACAGTGCGTAACTAACAATTGTAATTTTTTTAATCTTACATTAACTCTTCATGCTCAAACATCGTTTTAGGCGATTTTAACCTTTCCTCAGTTAACTGTGATTTACTTAGTGCATCCGAAAGACCACACTGCCTTTTCTTGGACACAGTTATTGAACAAGGCTTACATCAACTAGTCACCGAACCCACGAGGGGCAGCAATATTTTAGGAATTGTCCTTACGGACAATGATAGATTGGTGGGGGACATTAGGGTCATCGATCACCTGGGTACAAGTGACCATAGTATGGTTTCATTTATTATGCATGGAGCCCAACCCAACTTGACAGGAGGGACCTTTCGCACAGGTAAGACTGACTTCGACAGCCTACGACATTCCCTTGCTGACATTGATTGGTACAGACTCTTAGTAGTAACCAAATTAACAGTGAATAAGGCATGGGATGTGTTCCTTGAAATTATTCAAGATGAAGTCGGTCAATGTCGATCCACCTCACGTAACATTAAACATCAAAAGGTGAAACTACCTCGATACCTTTTAAACCTTGGCCACCGTAAACTAAAACTATGGCGAACCTATAAGTTGGCACCTACCAATGACAATCTACAGTCCTGCAATAACGTTCGAAAGTTGTATGCTTCGGCTTCTAATAAGTGGCATAATGACCATATTTCATCGGCAATTAAAGAGCGAACCCTTTCGGCACTATTTAGGTTGTATCGCGAAACAACTTCTACTGCCAGAGACTTTCCACCTCTTAAAGTTGGAAATGACTTTCTGACTGAAAATCCTAGGAAAGCAGACGTCCTGAATCACCTTTTTGTTTCTAACGGACAGGCTGATGACCACAATGTTGACCCATCACTCAATCTGTCCACTGATACCAGTGGTTATTTTAACCACAAGTTAAGATTCACTGAACATACTGTGAAACAAGTTATTAACAAGATGAAGCCCAGTCACGCAGTCGGTCCAGATGGTTTTTCGGCACACCCCACTTCTACAAGCAGATCGTTAATGAAATTAGCTACCCACTTTCGGTCATCTTCAGCTCTTCAATGGAAGAAGGTTCTTTGCCTTCTATCTGGAAAACTGCTATTATCATACCAATTTACAAGAAAGTAGAAGCGCCTGACCCTAAGCATTATCGCCCAATTGCTTTGACATCTGTCCCTTGCAAGATAATGGAGACATTGATACGCGACTTTATGCAAGCGTATATAGATTCTGTAGATTTAATTAACCCCGACCAGTTTGGATTCTTACCAGGTCGTTCCACTACTATACAATTGCTCCTTAGTCTTGACAGGTGGACCTCGGCCATAGATATTGGGGTGCCATCTGATATTGTTTATTTCGATTTCTACAAGTCTTTTGAATCTGTGGTTCATTCTAAGTTACTTTTCAAACTTGAGCAATCTGGTTTCGGCTGCCGTCTCATTAATTGGATTTCGTCCTTCATTGCGGGCAGAACACAGCAGGTCCGAGTCGGTAACTCGGTTTCCTCCCTACTACCGGTCATTAGTGGTGTTCCTCAGGGCTCTGTCCTGGGCCCACTCCTTTTTGTAATATTCTTAAATGATTTAACTAGTTGCAATGCATCGACTGCCCTCTTGAAGTTTGCTGATGACGTAAAGCTTGACACACCAATTATCAGTGAGAACGATTGTAACTCGTTTTCCCACGAAATTGCACGAAATTGCATCGGTAGTAAGACAGAATGGCAGCTGCCGATCTCAATTCCCAAATGCCAAACTATGCATTTGGGAAGAATGAATCAAAACAGAACCTACCCATTAGACATGCACGTTCTACCAAATATTGATGTAGTTAAAGATTTGGGCGTCTGGTTCTGTAGTGACCTTAACTTTGGTCTGCACTGTACCAAAATAACTGCGGCTGCGTATAAACGCATAGCAATTGTAAAACGCTGCTTTTCAGCCGGGGACCTGAAGATTAAAGTTTGGGCATTTAAAGTCTTTGTGCGTCCAATATTGGAGTATACTAGCCCAGTTTGGTCGCCTTTCCTTTTGCAAGATATTGACCGGATTGAGTCCGTTCAACGTAGGTTTACAAAGTCACTGCCTGGATTGCGAAACGTCCCTTATATTGAACGCCTTCGAATAACAGGCCTTGAGTTACTTGAGCTTAGGCGCCTCAAGACTGATCTTATCCTTACGTACAAAATTGTGCACGGGCATCATTCATTAGCATTTACTTTTTTCGACCCATCCAATACAAATATTACTCGAGGCCGCTCATGGAAACTAAATCGACAATGTGCACGATCAAATACCCGAAGTAATTTTTTCTCTTTGAGGGTAATTGAGCCATGGAACTCATTACCAGAATCAGCGGTATCATCAAGTACAGTTCAGGGCTTCCGCAGAATTTTAAATACACAGAATCTTGTGAAATTTTTACATCGTAGCCCAGAGTGGTTCTAAAAATGCATTTCGGGTCCCTAAATTTACATCGCTTTCCACTGGGCAACGTATCTTTGCTCTGTTCTTTTACTCTTTATTTTTTTTTTGTTTCCTCAAGCTGTTTTTAAGATTTTGATTAGGTTTTAAATTAATGATATGATACCTCAAACAAATTGTTTTAATTCATTTTTGTCTTGAATAACTTTTAGTCTTTATTTGTCGCATTAATGTAAGCTATTTTTGTTTAGGCTTGCTGTCAGTGACCATTCAGTCCTTGCTTTTCCTGTTGCTCAAGCAACAAAGCTTATTATTATTATTATTATTATTATTATTATTATTATTATTATTAAACCGTTGATTGTTGATGGGTAAAATGAAAGAATCCATGTTTCAGCTAAATGCGTATAGTCTTAAATGAAACTAAGCTGCGTTGTGCCTCGAAATTGGCAGCGAAACGATGCAATGGCTTATAGTTAATTCGCAGATGAAGGTTCTCAGAGCTAGGCTGAATTGTTTCAAAGTGGACAACAATCACTGCTGAGTACGAGGTTGATCTTACAAAGTAGTCGTCAACAATCAAACCTCTGTAAGTGAAAACATAACATTAATGAGGCATTGATAGGCCACCCTAGGCCGCCGATTTACTTCCTCCCTCTCCCAGAAAAGAAACGGTGCATCCTGTGATTTCGGCCACTGGATGCGCTGATTGAGTGAGTGAGGCCAATAAAAATTAGCGTTTGTAAGCCAGTGTCCAAGGTGGGCGGGAGGGGGGGGGGGGGGAGGGAGAATTGTCCGTAAATGTTTACAATTACGTCCTTGTCAGTCCCCTCAGTAGGATCCAAAAGGTCAACTCCTATTTGCGTAAGTGTGCCAGGAAAAGTGGGTCTGTAAATTTAATTCATGACAGGCTTCCTCTAGTGTTATAATAATTTTATTATCGTCGACTCCAAACCTAATGTAGAAGTCCCCATTTTGGGCTCATCAAATTTGAAATCTTTCCCAAATTCAATCTCATCCCGATTTAAAGTCATGCGCTCAAAATCAGTCGTCCCACAGAGTTTCAATGCGAATCATCAGATCAGTCATGTACTGAACTACCGTCTGAGGAGTTTTCATCTTGAAGTACTGTAACGTAATTTGCGAGGAAGCTGAGTTTACGGCCTATCGGTCTGCCTCCGTTCCGTAACTCCTCGCAGCACCTGCACGGATTTTCAAGTGGTCCCTACCGGAAAGGTTATCTTCTGACGTTATGTATGATCACAGACAGTGGCATATGCCAAGGGCTTTTTTGTCCACCTAGCCAACGATCTATTACAAGTAGTGGTACGGTAACTTTTCGTTGCGGAATGCCGCTTATTTAATCTCGTTATTGGAAATCATATATTATACACATGCAGGGAGTCTCAATAGGCATACGAAAAGCCTACTTTTATTAATTTTTTTTTTTTTGGGAGTGGTCAAATTACTTTTCGACCTTGACTGTGTAGGGCGTCAAGATTTTTTCAGGGTTTTGAAGAGGATCAGCAAAAACTTGGTGGTCACATTTTCTTCTCTCCCCCCTCTCCCCCCTATTTCAGTCATAAATAATGCCCAGTCCCTAATATTGAAAACCTGACACTTACCAATACATAGCGGTAGCTGGCACTTTTTTACTTTACTCACTCAGCTTTTTAACCTACTATATTCAGTAAATCGAAACGTTTTCCGAAGTTCTTCCAAATCTTCCAGAAGTTCAGGAAATCCGAAAAATGACACACGAGTCACGTGATTTCAACCCTTTTCAGTTTATCGTCTTCGATTGCAATAGTTTTGTTGCTGTAAGTTGGTTAATTAATTTTAGTGTTATTAACGCATTTTTAACATTAGCTTTTCTTTAGTTTCTTTTGATACCAGTTGAGGAGAGGGGGAGGGGGGAGAATACAACGGAATTAGACACATTCACAGCATAGATGACGAAACATTCGTCCAAGCCGAAACTGTTTGGTTAACTTTGCCGTTCTAACTTATTAGTGCAGTTTTTTTTAGCGTAATGATGAACCTAAAATATCTATCGTTTTCAGAAATTATCTGGTTGGGTTGTTTTCAAGTAAAGGTGCTTTGTGTCATACATTAAGGTAGTAATGCAGAGTGCGAAATGTTGAACGTTTCACGCTGATACGTAGGCCTCATTTTGCAAGATATACACTTTATATTGGACAAAGTGACGATCACACTTCCCCTTCTTCCGGTCCATACAATTGCACTCATTTTGTAACGAATTTGTCATTTATCTTGCAAAATAAGGTCACCATACCAGCGTCGATAGCCAAACACTTTAAAGCCTCAATTTCTCCCCCCCCCAAATAAAAAAAACTTATTA
>JAHWFP010170728.1:28004-50499 GCA_023313725.1 Lithobius niger
CCCTCCTTAACCGGTCCTCCGACGGGCTCCAGAAGCCGAACTCTACAGTGAATAAGGCATTATTTTCACTACTTTCTTTCAGGATTGCAAAACTGATTCCAGGATTGCAAGCTCAACAAGGACCCGTCATTGTTTTTATTATTGTCATTTTTTTTAGACTCCTGTTTTTTAACACCTCTGAAAACAGAGTCGGAAACATACTGCGTGTCTTGATCTACATCGTCCGTTAGAAAAGTTTTTCTATATTTTTTTTATTTTTGCTTCGATTTAGCCCTAGAAAGTCTGTTATTAAATTGACGATAATGACGTTTGGTAGTTTGCGGATGGCTGTGATAGCAGCAGCTTTCAAGTGCAAATCTCTATTAAATTTTAACTGTAGCTTAATACCCTGTAGCAGTACAGATGTTGAAACCAAAGGTGGTCGACATCCTTAGAAGGAAAGAAGTAAGGGTCTCTGGGTTTCGAGGAAGATTCAATGAGGAAATTTGCACTCACCTGACGACTGGAGAAAAACATTTGCTTGAGAAGGAGCGTCTGTCTAAATCGGGCAAGTCAGACATGTTAATTCCGAAACGAGAAGTTTAAATTAGTGCCTGTCAAAAAACTGAAATTTAAACTCATGATTAAAATGAAATGTATCGTATCGCAGTACGACTTAAGAAAAACTCAGTCAACGCAAGTGTGAATTTATAGAAAAGATTTTGACCTACGGTGAGAATCACTGTGCTGTTGTCTGTCACTGTTTGTCTGTTGAGGCACGAACTTTCGTTGACTTTATTTGCGTGCAACTTATTAAGAAATCACAAAGTGACACGAGCACGCATGTGGACAACTGTCGCACGAAAATGTAAAACAAACTAAAAATCCAATGGAAAAAATTTTTCCAACATTAAAAAAAAACAGGATCACGTGTTGGAAATTATCAGAAATTTTTTTTAAATATTAAACTAAATTACAAAGACAAAAGATATAAAAAAATTAACAATAAAAATAAAACAAGAATAACGCAGTCAAACTGCTGCGAGAAGCATGGAATACAATCGTTTTGGTGTGACACAAACAATAAGAACGCTCGTTGACCGAAAAATCATCGTTGACTGAGATACAATACACGCAAATTTATAAACAGTGCAAGCAAAATATTGTTCTTGTTCTTTTTCGACAAGCATAATGTCACCAGATGTTATGTATATTGTCACCAACCGTTGGCTTCGTTTTCCGTCCGTTTGGGTAGTGTTTACACATGTCAACATTTCAACATGTCAACAACTTCACAAAGGAACTCACAACAAGGCCTGACGATAACATCTAGTGACATTATGCTTGCCGGAAATTTGCAATAACAACATTTTGCTTGCATTGTTTTCAAATATGTGTGTTTATCTGTAAACAATGATTTATTCGTTTCAAAGTAACAAAATTCAATTTTTTTTTATCTTGATCAAGCATGATAAATTCAGTCTTCATGATAACTTTTGAAGCCGTTATTCAAAATAATTTGAATAATTTGAAATAATTTGAATAATTTGAAATTTTGCTCCCAATTTCTACGATGTATGCAAAGTTAAGTTCGAATATGAATAAAATTGGAAAGGGGTTTAGGGAATATTGACCTACAAAAATCAAAACTAATCTGACATCAAGAAAGCAGCAATGGTCATAAAAATATCATACGGTTACTATGCATTGTTTATCACATACATTTTTTTTTTTAAATTAATTTCTTTGAGCCTTAAGTCAGCCGAAGCAACTTAATGCTTGTATGGCTGAACCGGCTTAATTTTGAACATTAGAGAAGAACGTTTAGACGTTTAGAGAAGAAGAAGTATCTGGTAAAGGGAGGTGCCAACCCGGGGATTTGATCCGGGAAACCTCCGATCATCGTAGGGGCCGAAAGATTGTCCAGAATTGACCAGAATAGTTCCCATAGCCGCTGAACGAGCATGGTAGCCTCTTATGCTACCCTGGCCAGACTGATAAAAATGAATCCGTCATTGAGAATAAGATCTCATTACTCAACATCAAAATCGTCATTCAAGAAAGTTATTGAGAAATGTACACACAGTGGAAGAAATGAAACATAAAAAGCATTTGGAGCACATCTTTGAATTAATGCGGCGAATTAATGAAAACACTGATACAAAATGCAAGTGATACACGTACCTTGTGGGTTGTTTTTTGTGTATGTGTGTGTAGGTGAAGTTAGGCTACAGTGCAGTCGTAGACATACAGGTCACTGAGGGAACTGGGTCAACAACAGCGGCGGTGGTGGAAGCAGAAATTTTTGAATGGAATTCGTTTTCGTCAGAAATTTTTTCCCCCTAATTTTTTTTTTTATTCCTTATTTATGGGGTCTTCCCATAATATTTTAGAAACAATGTTTCTGACTGAGACCCACTTTTCTGACTTAAATATTTGTGGGTGCCACCTTTCCCCCCACCTCCCCCCCCCCCCCCTCCAATTTTCGGCCCTGGTTACTGAGTCATTGTGGTCGTGTTTCCCAACTTGACTCGAAAATTCATAGCAGACTTAACGACCTTGTGATTCGAAGAGCCACAAAAAACCATAAAAAAAGGTTACAGGTTAAACTGGAGAGCATGATTTTACTGCAAATATATAAAGCAACTAACTATCAAATACACCGATTCCAAAGAAGATATTTCAGGCTTCTGCAACACTTTAAAGAAGCCATCTATATTCTGAAATTTACTTTGAAATCAGTTGTTTTACTGTCGGTGGCGTAAATTTCGACAAAACCTCCTCGTGTTGATTGAGTCACCTTCTTTTTGATTTTAGTAACAACGGATCAGACCGGTTCACCTGTTCTCGGGTTAAATAATTTTCGGGTCGGCTATACTGGGTGACTGAGAACAATACACGTGACCGACAAAATCTAACTGCAGATCATGTTGATAAACAAATCACTAGCCATATTGTTCGCCTCGCTCGATCTATTGGCGTCGATCCACGCTTCATATAGTTTAGTTGATTTCGTTACGATTAGCTTGCCCGACCGAACTTTGACGTCATGAGCAGTTTTCGCGGATTTGAGGGTTAAAATCATATCAATGAAGAGGCCTACTCGAAGCGTAGTTTCACTATCTTCAATTAGACGTCACTCTCATCTTTGTAGGTGACGTAGTTCAAGAGGAGTAGAGGTACACACGCACATACACATCGTACGTTATTAAAGATGTAGATGAATATACACATGTTATTCACTGGAAAACACGGATGACCACGTCTCTGGCCATGTCTCTGGGTTTTCGGCTCCCTTTCACAACGCTCACGTTGCGCTTGGGACTTGCATTTTTGGCAGATCGTTTAGGGTTAGACAATATTACTTGTTCAGAAAAAATATTCACTCACGTAGCCTACGTTTTGCTGATACGTGACTGTAGCATCTCTCTTTTCTTCTTTTTTTTTCCGTTTACATCTTATTTTATTTATTTTTTGCCCTATCACGCTGTTTTCCTAGAGTGCTCTGCGGGACTAATTAAGACTCTATAGAGCTGAGCAATAATTAGCGTGAGAGCACCATGCATCACCATCGCCGACTCACACAGTTTCCCCGATTTGCCGCAGGGTTCGCCACCAGCTTCCGCTTAGCAGCACTTAACCCCAAAATGCCTTGCGCGGCAAGCGACAGGCCATGCCACTTTTCCATGGGAGACAAAGGCCTAAAGCTTATCACTTTTCCAGATTGTTCTCCTCCTACTAAAAGCAATTGCTTTTTCACGAATTGCTTCGACGGAAACGCTAAACGATCCGGCCATATGAGAATTGAAATTCTTGTAAGGCGAGGCAAAGATGATGGAGAAACTAAACCCGAAGTTGCGTTCGAACCGAAGTTTTGTGCAGCTGGAGAAATAACGAAGAATTCTCTCCATGTAGAATGCTCGTATCTTTGCTTCAAATTACTCGGGAAATCATTTCATAACCGTGTAGTAAGCTATGTCAACAATCTAGTAGCAGTGTCAGTATGACTCTAAAGGAAAGCACAAAAATGTCGAAACGGCACAAAGCATTCAAAACGAGGTGGCAGTAAGGATGGTTAAATGGTAGGGTCAGACTACTAATGCTAGGCGGCAAACCACAGACACTACGACTAGATCTTCGTGAGAAAAATAGGCCAGTTTTTTGCTTCGTTAGAACGCGTCTTACGTCACATATGCCGTCCAGACGCAGCTTTCGTTTCATTTTTACACGTCGTTATCTGGCAGGTATTCATTAAAGGCGCCTTTTCACCTTTTTAACTCCTTCCTGAGCACCGTAGAATCTTCCAGCAATATAAAGGAAATAGCAGTAAACTAAAAATGGAACAACACTATTCGCAGCAGCGCAGCGATTTTCATAACTAAACCCTAGTCACGTGACCCACATCAGCCTATTGGATGACGTAGAATCTGGAACGTGGATGCTGTGTTTAGAATATGGGCAACGCTATCGAAATAGTGAACAGGCGCCTTTAATTTTATTTAAAACTTACACGACTGTTGAAGAAACAAACATCTTTGCTTGGTATCGCAAGAGGGAATCGTGTGTTTCTTTTCCTTGCAGCATTTTGCTAACTGCCCACGTCACGCGTGCGTCACTAGCACTAGACGTCCAAAAGAAACAGAACTACCAACCGGGCTGCAAAAATTTGGCCGCTGCAATCTCCAGGTGATTGTAGTATTCACTCATATCGCTGAAAAGAGAACCTTATTGTCAAGGTTGTATTGACAATCGAAATAAATAATTGAATTTTAGGGATGTGTCTTAATTACTTTACCTGCTTTGCAGCTTCAGTTAAATCCACCATAACTATAAAATCACAGCCGTCTTTAGAGTAGATGATCGGCGGGAAGCGACCATCTTCTCTGTGCAGCCAAACTATCACATCATTTTGTAAAAGACAGTAGTAAAAGAAATCCACTGAATGCAGCACGCATAACTGCAGACTACAGTTGAATTGTAGGGGAAAGACACAGCAATCAATATATTTATTTCTCTTAGTGAAGCGGTGATGCCAGAGGAATTTTGCGATTTTGGAGTGGCTACCTCCATCTATGGGCCTTGAAATTCAGTGGTTCATGGTTCATGGAATTTAGTGGATTAGCAGTTCTTCGGTCAGTTGGTTACTGGATCATGGGTCATGAAAGTCAGTGGGTTACTGAGTCATGGGCATTGAATTCACTGGGTTTTGAGGCGATAGTAATGACCTTGAAATTCAGAGACTACTAACTAGGTGATGGGTCATGAAATTCAGTCGGTTACCGGCTCATGGGTACTGGAATCCATTGGGCTAATGGGTAATGGCTCACGGAATTCTGTGGGTTTTGAGGTCATGATAATAACCTTGAATTTCAGAGACTACTAAGTAGGTCATCGGTCATAAAATGAAGTGGGTTACCACATGGTGGGTACTGGAATCCATTCGGTTACAGGGTCATGGGTCACGGAATTCAGTGGGTTATGAGGTCACGGAATTCATTGGATGGTTCGTGGGTCATGGAAATCAGTTGGTTACTAGGTCATGTGTTGGGTTATGGGTTCAGTGGGTTACTCGGTCTTGAGCTATGGAATTCAGAGGTTACTAGGTCACGGGGTCGTGGAATCCAGTGGGTTGCCGGATCACTGGTCATGGAATTGAATGAATAGTTCCTGGGTTATGGAATTAGTTTCTTGCTGGTTCACGGGTGATGGAATTCAGTGGGTTAGTAAGTAACGGGTTATGAAATGCAGTGGCTTAGCTGATGATGGAAATAAGTGGTTGCTGGATCATGGGTCACAAAAATATTCACCTACTCCATCTCTGTTGCCGCGAGATGTCATTGCCAAACTGGGCGAACCTGATGACTTTTAAACAACTCTTTGCATATTTTTTTTTTACCATTCTGATCGAATGCTAATCAGTTTGATATTATATAACTTACTAGGTTAAGCCCGTGGGTGGTGTTGAATGCACAGTTTGCAACACTGGTGAAGTATCATAGCTCATGTGTATGTCCATGTTCGACTGAATTATGTTTCTTAAAATTTGTGCGCATGCTGGCTAATGAATGCTGATTTTTGTTCGCTTCGCTCGCTCAATCAGCGCGTTCCTTTGACTCCAATCACCCACCACCACTAATAATCCCCATCTCCTCTTTCTGTGATCACTTCTATTATACTCTTCCATGTTCGTGGAACTATCGTCCATCATGTGTCTCAACCCCCCCCCCCCCGCCCTCTCCTCCCCCACGGCTAATGATCCCCTCCCCCTTTTCCTATGATCACTCTACGGTTATATTCTTCCAAGTTCATGTTCATGCTGACGAAAATAAAACAGGCTCAAGGCGGTCTCGAAGCTGCACCCCTTCTAGATACAGCATGCTGTCCTGAAAAGTTTCCCCAATGATTCCCTTTTACCAGACGAACTAGCCGTTCTTAACAGTAGTGCTACAAGTAGTGGTCTTGTTTTCCCCGATCTTACTATGTTGATAATCAGCGTGTATAACTGACCAGGTTCACACCGTTGCTGGACAGCGATATCCAGTGGCAAAATACGCAACCAAAAATAGTAAATATTGAATTTTCTCTTTACGTTTTATAAATACCATTATTCACATAATATTATTGCTATTATTGTAATGTATGAGGTAATGCCACTGATAACTGACCACAAATGGTTCTATCAGGTAATTTTTTGGCCTTAGTCCCTCCATTTTGTTTTATTGCAAAGTGGTTTACCCGTTGCAGATACCACTCTAGCCTAGTTTAAGCATGTATAAATTTTCTCAGTCACTCGTAGCATTCACAATCTGACAAAAACGCCTTCCATCGCGCAGGCGCTCGTTTTTTTCCCGTTCAGATTGCTTTTGAAGGAGAAAACAATCAATTTAAACTAAGATATTGTCCTATTACTTCCCGTAATTATTCTTATTTTATCTTTAATAGTTTCAATCCCAAAAATATGAAAATATAACATAGGAAAAATACAAGTTATTAAATTTGCCATTGCTTGACAACGACATCTAGTGGCAATAAGTGGTATCAAAATTCAAACGGATTTTTTTTCTTTCCTGGTACCATGTAAAATTCCCCATTACAAACCTTGTTAAGGAACCTAGCCAAGCTTTTCGGTCGTTTGAAGAGGTGATATCAAACGCCAAGCTCACCCGCTTGCCAAGATAATCCTTCCGAGTAATAGTTGGAAGGTTAAATAAAACAGCTCATGCTAAAATTGCTTATTTCATTTAACGTTTGAAGTCTTAGTAGGTGGGGTTAGATTGGCGAAAGAGCTTTGTGTTTGATATCACGACTTCAAACGACCGAAAAGCTTGGTGAGAATCCCTAACAAATTTTGTTTTGGGGTGGATATCACATCTTTTAGGTAAAAATTTCGTTCGTAGTAATTTCATGATGGAAAAGCCAATCGAGGTTTATGGTCCCTTTCTTTTTTTTTTATTTATTTATTTTTTTTTAGCTTTGTTACGTTTTGAGGAGAGGAGTCAGGTTTCACATGCACTGAACATTTCAGCAACACTGTAGTATGTACAACCTTACTCGAATTATTCGTGTTCATTTGCTGTTTTTATTTCGGTTTATTTAAATCTTGCCTTAAACATCAAACCAGTGCTTTTTTAAACTGCATGCTGTTAAAATGTAATTATTCGTAGTACCTCGTAAAAAAACGTAAGGTTGGGCCGTCAACCATCCATGTTAAAGCTGAAATTTTGACGCTTAATATCTCCGCCGCCTGTGAGTATTTTTCGATTAAATTTGGTATTTAAAGCTTTGTTGGAGTTGGTCAACAAGCATACCGAAATTCATCAAAATACGCCGAAGCAAATCGGAGATATGGACCTGAGCTGAAACCATGAAATTAGTTTTTGTTTGTTCTTGTTGCTGTTGGCACGACACCTTTCCACTACGCTATCTACAGATCGAACTACGCTGTCTGCAGATCTTTGTCCTATAAAGCTGGTTCTTAGCTCAGTTTACAGGTAATGTTCTGTGGCTGTGCTCTTTCCATTAGGCAAGTGTTTTAGGTAGTTCTATACGACCAGATCGATTGTTTTACATTGTTTTAAACATTGTTATTATTCAACAATGCCAATCCCCAAACGCCAGCTGCAAGAAATTGATAAAGACTAGCTGGAGACGTGGATAAAATTTCCTAGATTTAGCTTCTCCTGGTGTTTTGCTTCGGAAAGTAATTGGCGCTTTCAATTGCCCCCCCCCCCCCCGGCGTCCCCCCCCCGGGGGCCTGTCCGAGCCCCCGACCCCCCCCCAACTCCACTACACCCCCTCCCACACTCCCAGTGTGGGGTCTGAATGGTACTAAATCAAAGCAGCACGAATTAGAAAACAAAAACGAACTCGTTTGATGTTAAAGTAAGGTTTAACTGATCCGAAGTCAAAACAGCAAAGTAACACAAACAAACTTTCCTGGAAGATATCAGATACTGCAGTGTTGCTGTACTGTTTGTTTAGTCCACGTGAACCCTTCCTGTTGTATCCAACCATTACACACGTAAGTACAATTAATATAGTTTTTAAACATTTTCCAGCGATGTCGTTTAGCCAATCAGAATGCATCAATCATTAGCTGATCTATCGTGTGCAAAACTACAAATGGTAAAAACATTTGACGACAGCAGTAAGGTTTCACGTGGACTAAACAGTACAGCAACACAGCAGTGTCTGAAACCTTGCAGGAAAGTTTATTTGTGTTCCTTTGCTGTTTTGACTTTGGACCAGTTAAACCTACCTTAAGCATCCAACGAGTTCGTTTTTGTTTTCTAATAGATTTACGTGTGTCTTAGTCTACGTCGAGAAGTCCATCCACCTCGGCTGGCTTGTAGCAAGTGCGGAAAATCAACAATTCTTTACTCGTGCTGTTGTTGTGCTACGTACTCACGTTTTTGTGTTCATTGTTGTATTATAGAACAGCAAAATCAAAATGCTGTAACTCTGCCATTAAAATAGTATGGAGGTTGATTCGTAAATAGTATGGAGGTTGAATTCAAGCTTGTCCTAACCTCCAAACCAGCAAAAGACATCACGTTCCACGGTTAAATTACAGCTATCTGCAAAATTTCAGCTTTATTCATCGCATGGAAGAATTTATTTTCGTGAGATAAGAAATGACGTTAGTAACCAGTAATTAGGCAAATGTCAGCGTTAGTCACATCATTTTTGTAACAAAAAACGTTAGGCTCTAAGACAAATAGTGAGTTTAATGTTGTCAGGTGACCAAAGTCTCCCGATCAAACAAGTATCAGCCTTTTCTGTCGCAATGTTATTTATCCGCAGATGGCTGAAAACAGCCCAAAGACCTTAGCTGTAAATTTAAAGACACAAGTGTCTAGTGGTCGCCATGTTCATATTAACATGGGCCGGCCTAGGATCCCTGTGTTAAACTTTCAACTTTGAGAGCTTATAACTCCGTCAAAAGTAAACATCTTTAAACCAAATTTGGAATCTAGCCTTGACTAGTCAAGGCCTGTCTGCCAACCAAAAATTGTGAAATTCGGGTGAGCCAAACCCGAGATACACAGAGGGGCCAAATAGACAACTTCTTGGTCTTGGTCTTAGTCTTGAGTCTTGTTCTGGGGATGTACCTTTCGTCTGTCCTCTCTACAGGTCAAACCATTTTGTCCTATGAAGCTGGTTCTTAGCTCATTTTGCAGGTATTGCTCTGTAGATGTGCCCTTTCCATAAGGCATTTTCTAATTGTCAAGTGGTTCAGGGTTTATGGAGCTCTAAACGACCAGATTGATTGTTTTACATTGTTTTAAACATTGTTATTATAATGCCAATTAGGACAGATTTGTTTCCATTATTATGTTAGTAAGAGTCAGCCAACGGTCTCTTTGTTAAACTCTCAATTTTGACCGTCAACTGCACTGTTTTACAGTTTAGCTGCAATTCTAAAAGTAACACGAATTAATAAACAAAAACGGAACGTTAAATGTTTAGAGTAAGGGTCTAAAAGTCAAAACCTAGAAAGAACACGGACAAGGTTTGACAGTAAGGGTCTAGGTGTAAAATTTTGTAAGAGGCTGGTAAGCATTAGACCCTTACTACCCGGTGGTTAGAAATAAATACATTTTGACGAAAAACTAGAAATCCTCCTACAATGACCCATGTGATGATCCAGTGGTAGTATGGTATACATTTACGGCTTTGCTTTATGTTGAAAATTAGAAATTTCGATTTAGTAACATGGCAGGGTATTTGCAGCAGAGAGCATTACTGGTTATCCTCTACCGTAAATTTACGAAATATAACAAAAATTTCTAAAGCACCAAAAGACACAAAATGTAAAACTTCACAAGAAAATTATGTTCTTAAAGTTCCATAACAATATTCTAAAAATAAAGAAAACCTGCTACAACGGTTCATACACACGTTCCGTCCGAATAGAGTAGAACTATGCTAACCACCGGGTCAAATGCTTACCAGCCTCTTACAAAATTTTACACTTAGACCCTGACTGTCAAACCGTGTCCGTGTTCCTTCTAGGTTTTGACTTTTAGACCCTTACTCGAAACATTTAACGTTCCGTTTTTGTTTATTAATATATTTTGTCTGCAGATGTGTTATCGTTTATCTTGGCAAGCGACACACTAGCGTGTGTCTCAATATGCAACGGATTCCAATTCTTGAGTCGTTATGAGTTTTAAAATTCCTATTGTTACAAGTAGTGTAAAATCTTATTTGGCCTTTAATTTTTCAACATTTAAATTCGTAAGCCACACCAAAAACTTAACTCAACCAAACATAAATTCATCTTCATTTTTTGTCAACATCTAAAGCACAAGCAACACTGCGTAAATAAAAATAATAGAAAAAAAATTGGGTCTAACATGAAATCAGTCCACAGTTAAAAAACAAACGTACTGTTTATTTATAAGAAAAAAGTTTCTTCCACACGTTCGCAAGTATTGCTTTGCCTCCCTGCTGCTTCACACGTAAAGCTTTAGCAGAGGCGTTAGTTGCCGCAACTATACTTTGTTCCACATTATGTTTGCAGAAAACTGACTGTATGATGTCAGGTTTCCTTGAAGTACGAGTGCGCAAAAACATGTGGATATCGCACTTTAGACACTATAGAGCTACTGTTAGTGCCTACGAGTGAGATATTTGTGTGTTTTTGCATTCGTTGTGGTAGAAAACGTCGCGTTATACAGTCAGTTTTCTGAAAACATAATGTGGAACAAACTATATCGCCAGGGAGCCACATAGGCTTGCAAGAGGTAAAATGCCATATCTAGTTAACTTGCTAATCTGTGGTGGAAACTTTTACATTTTTGAGTGTTGTTTCAAGTCGGGAAAGCAAATTCCCTAACAGTTCGCCATCTGACAAAGGAAGCACCCACTAGACGATTAAATGATTCTTCGAAGCACCCACTAGCCTGGCCGGATTAAGGGGGGGGGGTACTTTGGGTGCTGAAGCACCGGACCACATTTAAATTTTTTAAATGTTTTACTTTTACTGTTTCTACAAAAAAAATTATTGTTTAAAAAAAGAAAATTCTCTTTTTTTTGCGCGGGATGGTGGGGGAGGGGGGGAGGGGGATAGAGCCACAACAAATCTTAAGCACCAGGCCTCTTATACGAGGTTTAATCCGACCCTGCCCACTATATACTAATCTCAGGTAGTGAACTATTCCGGAATTAATTTCTGATTCATTTCCCTGAAAAATCACAAAAAAAAAAAAAACGCGGCGAGAAGATACTACAACAAATACTAAGACGGATGTTTATTTATTTCCCATTATCATGATTAGAAACAATTCGGGATTAACCATAAAAATGATTAGAAACATTATCGGATTAACCATAATCATGATTAGAAACAATGTGGGTCACCACATTCATGATTACAAACAATACGAGATTGACCATATACATGATTAGAAACAAACCAGGATTAACTATAATAATAACTGTAAATTTTGTCCAGCGATTTGCAAATCTTGTATGCAATTTACGGGTTTGTGGGAACCTTTGGGTTCAGAGATGATGGAACTCATGAGTAACTATTGTTGAAGGAATCTTACCATACACAATTCCAAGAGCTAGACCTAGCGGTCAGGGGAAAGAGTATTGAGACGAACTACTAGGCTCCTGTAACATCATCGGATTTATTCTGGAATATGCTGGACATTTTTCTCGCCGTTGACATGATTGAAAGTTTCCCAGTTCGACTCTCCTGGTTTGCCCTTTCCATTTACTGTACTTTGTTCTAGTTCTAGCAGATAGATACAGTAATGTCCAAATTGAGCCGATTCATGTACGTATGGCTTCGTTTTAAAGGTTTATTTAAGCGTTTATTTTAATGGTTTTACTTCATAGTTTTATCTACCAAAAGGTGATCCGAAAGGGGGAGGGGGGGGGGGCAGCAGGTGCCCGAAGTGTTCCAATGTATGGGCGCACTTGTTCTTTAGTTTATGACGACGTAGGGTCCAAGAAAAAAAAATTTAATGGTTACAATTCTCTGTACCTCTGCTGAAGAAGCTTACAACGCTCTCCTCTCTGGCCGCACTTTTGATTCCTTGTTAAATCTGACATCAGACCGATGATTTTTCTCTTGCATTAGATTTCATGGTGGCGTTCAAAACCTCATGTTAAAATTCCCTGATGTTCCCAGGTTTGCCAGACCAATAATGACATTTTCCCTGATGTTTTTTTTTTCGGTCGAAAGATGCAGTATAGGACCAGAAAAACGTTTTTTTTTCACATTTCACTCAAATCGTCATAACTACATTGCATCGCTTGGCTGAATTAAAAATTACACTACCGTATCTGGGATTGATAAATAGTTGAAATGCCGTAATTCTGAACAAAACTAAAAACGCACATAACGCTTAACGAACCGTATTACTTAGGCCTAAGGAGTTTTTGCCTTATCAGAAATGAACTAAAAAAGAACATGATCGTTTTAACTGTAATAAGCTAAAGGGTTTTAGAAGTAAAAAGTGGAATAGGAATTAGCTAATTATTGTAGAGGAAAACGACTTTCCGAAAAGTGTGGAAACTCCCTGATTTTTCCCTGACTTTTTTGATAAATTCTCTGAATTTCCCCACTTTTCCAGGAAGAACTGTTTTGGGAACGCCATTTTCTTTTCACAAATCCGTTGTTGACAGTGATTTTAGGCCTAACTTATACGGTAATTGGTTCTTCCGTTTCCGGTATACAAATCTCGCAGTACACGATTAGAATTACAACGTCACCATTTTTTGCGTAACCCCTCACTCACTGCCAGCTTGCACGGCTGCCAACACAGCACAGCACGTTCGACATCATAAGTAAAACGGCAAACTTGAAAACTTGACCTCAAATGAGGGCAGAGCGCCATCTATCCAACGGAGTTGTTGCTGTCTGCCCTATCTAGAAATGACGTATATACCAGCATGGTGTTCCACCGATATTCATAACATGTAGTATGGCCGCAGTTATTTTACGCTAATCGCTGACTATATATGTTCGCCGCTAACAACAAAACGACGAAAAAAAAGCCGAAACTGGAAGACACCTGGAATTTAGATGGAGTCAAATAGAAAAACGAAAAATAAATAAATAAAAAGAAAAAACAGTTGACGATATTATGGGATGTAGGCCTACGCGAACGAGAAAAAAAACTGACACGCGCGTTTCAATGATTGATGGAGTAACGGAGCGAGAAATTAATGCGCTCCATAGCACGTTCGAAAATGTATTTTCTCGGTTAATTACTTTTAAATCATATCCTCTTTCTGAATAAGAAAAAACATATTCATGCAGCAAACGACATGTTCCGAAACGTATAATTTGTGCTCAAGCAATGGTTGGTTGGATACGAATTCGAACGCCTCTTATATCAATCAGCTCTTAAATTAAAAGGCGTTTATTCGCTCTTAAAGCGTTTGTGAAAACTAGTCCGAGTGGTCTGTTTGGTTTGGAAATTTGACAAAAATTATATATAATGTATAAAAAAAAAAGTATAAAAATATTAAAAGGTAAATGACCTAGATTTTTGCATTTTTTTTCGCAGCGTGTACTCGACGAATTTTACTGTAATCTAGTTTTTGTTTTGTTCTATAAATTGGGATGGTTAACCGATTGAAAGTAGGCAGAATCTGGCAATATCTAGCAGTATCTAGAACTATCTAGCACTTTCTTGCTTCAAGCGAACGAATGCACAACGGTATTTCTTTTAACGAAACAAACAAGCCACGACATCCTTAATTATTGAGTGAAAATTTGGGATGTCCTCGTGCACCTGGGAGCAAGCTGTAAACGTTAGCATTATCACTGCCGCTAGACGGCGCCATGGTATTTTCGTTCGTTTTTCGATTGGTGATAGTGGAACTTTCACCGAAGAAAAAAAAAAGAGAACAAAAATCATGTACTGCATAACGGAAATGCTAAAACTTCTTTTTGGAATAAATGCTATAGTATACTGCTGTCTAACTGATCATATGATGACAATTCTGCTTTTTTTAAGAAAAGCATTCAATTTATACTGCAATACCATAGTGTTTAATTTTAAGACGTGGAGGGAAGTCTGATGTGACCTCTGAGGACCGTGAGAGGTCAAATCCATATTGGCCACCAGTCCACTGGGCCTATTATTTAAATAAATACGGATGCAAACCTATTTAAGTTGCCTTTTGGACTTAACTGTCAGACTGCCTGAGTGGGGAATCGAACCCACGACCTTCGAAACCAAAGGTCGGAGTCCTACCACTCAGCCATACTGACATTTATGCTCCCTATGGACGTTTCCTTTTAAACAACAAAAAACAAAAAAAAAGGCCATGTCAGTATAGCTGAGTGGTAGGACTCCGGCCTTTGGTTTCAAAGGTCGTGGGTTCGATTCCCCACTCAGGCAGTCTGACATTTAAGTCCAAAAGGCAACGTAAATAGGTTTGCATCCGAATATTTAACACTTATCGAGCCCAATTGGCTTTCTGTCCCGTCTAGTATTTAAACGCGCCTAATTTAGGAGGGAAACAGGTTAGAAATGACATGTAAGATGTCGTTTCCAACTAAGATGGGCATGCCCATTCATTTAGTGAAACTTTTCAAGTTGCCAAAATCAGGGAAATGAGTTGATCAGGGAAATGATTGAAATCCTCTTACCAGCAAAACTAAAACTATTAATTTCTCCGTTTCTATTCAATATAATAATATAATAATATAGGTTTGTTGCAAATGCAACCGGAGCGACAAGGACCGGGTGGTCACTGACTGCCGTCCGATGTTAAAACTAAAAAAAAAAAAATTAAAAAAATGTAAATTATAAAAGTTAAAACAATTTAAAAGTTTAAAACAAAGACGGGGGCTCGGCTGCAGAGGAAGGGTTGATGGTATTGGGTTGGGGTTACGAATGCCTTACCACCAAGGTTAGACCTACCAGGGACACAATGGTCCCCGATGTCATCGCCAAACGTGAGAGACAAGTGAGGGGAAAAGCCGGGTAATGTTGCCAATGTTTCTTTAAAAAATAATAAAATAATGCTTCGTAATTTATAGCTTGGCTAAGACCAACTGTCAATCTTCATAACGATAATAAAACTAATAAAACAATGAAATGCATGAAACTGGTGTAGTGAAAGTTAAAAACTGAAGTGGGAAGTAAAACTAGAACTATTTACAATTTTTTAAAAATGTATGTAATAATAATAAAAAACCTGGAGCCAACCTGCAATGTAGCGTGGCAGGACGGTATATTTCGACCAAACTTGGCCAGATAGTAGATAGCAACTTTTATGCAATTCCGTGCAAGAGTAAACGTATGGAGCCACACGTAAATTTGAAAAGTGTTCACTTTTTGTTGTTGTGGTTGTTCATGTTCTTGTTCTTGTGTGACACGGTTTCAGAAAAAACTACTGCACTTACCTAAAATCTGAAACATGATCTCAAGCCAGAAATTTCCCTGGGCTTCAACCGTACAGGGACCACTTTTTCGATTGGTCGAGCCATTCTGGAGTTACGGGTACCTGAACGATCATTTTGATTGTTTTACATTGTTTTAACCATTGTAATTAGGGAACAATGCCACTTAGCAAAATCCAGATCCATTCTTCGTGCACGTGTTATGTCTTTGCTAAGAAGTTGATTGTTGAAGGGCCGCTGTATTGGGGCGTACAGCGTAGGGCTCGGGCCTCAAATAAATTTGTGACCGAAAGAATCCGTGTTTCAGTTAAACGCATATAGATTTAAACCAAACTACGTTGTTAATTTTGGCAGCTAGAAACGATAGAATGGGGTCTTTATTTCGTAAATGCTGGCTTTCAGAGCTGAGTTGAATTGTTTCAAAGTGGCCAGCAACAATCGACTGCATGCATAACCCTTTGTTGCGCGACGCCATAGACGTAAAAAAGGTACACGGAGTACAAACAAAAACGTCCAGTGTGCCGTAAAAAAAAGGGGTTATATGATTGAAGTTATACTTTACTTGTTAAAAGGTACATGGATAAAAATTGATGATCTTTAATTGAAATAATCAAATGTACAGTTGAGAAAATTGCATCTGCTTAAGTGCTGTTGTGCTTCACCAATCATATATTTACAACGTAAAGCACAACAGCACTTAAACAGATGCAATTTTCTCATCTGTACATTTGATTATTTCAATTAAAAATCATCAGTTTTTATCCGTGTACTTTTTAACAAGTAAAGTGTAACTTCAGTCATATAACCCCCTTTTTTACGGCACACTTGACGTTTTTGTTTGTAATCTTTATTTACTTCATACTTGTTAATAAAAAATCAACAGTATCCAGAACACGAGCACAGTGCGGTGCACTTATGTGAGGCTTTCACACACTTCAGCATTCAGGGCATCCTTTCTTACAGCGACAGTGGATCAAGTCATTGCACGAATCCGATGCTTCAGCGAAAGTTGTCCAAAGAGGCTGCCACCCAATTGCCTCCAGAGTCCAGCCCTAGTTGAAGGAGTCTAGGCTCTCTGGATCCATGATCAATGCCTGTTCCAACAGTTGGCCTGGTAGCAAGTGTGCTTGATGAGTGCTGCCGCGTTGAAGGAATGTTCTCTATTGTTCTAGACTTCTGTGTAAAAAGCTGATTCCAATGCATCATCAACCTTCATGATCTCACAGGGTCAGTCGTATATCAGGACAACAAAATTGCTCCAGCAATAACATTGACTATTGTCACTGGGCACCTGCAGAGGAGTTCACAGAAAACATCGCTCGCCTCTGGGAAAGACTTTCACCGGAAGTCTTCTTTCCTCTGACAGCCAATGCTGAAACTGTATCACACCAGGTGAAAGGGTGAGATATTGGAAAAGTCATACACTGTGCCAGTTTCATTTTGGCAACTTTTCATGAATCAGATATGTACCGAAAGCTTGGCCCGACACCAAAGGCAACCCATAACTTAGATGTTTTGCTTAATAGTCATAACCAGTACCACCACATCAGTGTCAATGATACATGTGGCTACATTTTCACACCCCTTTTGCATAGCATCTACACATACAAAAACAGATTTGTGTCGGTATCGGCCTCCTTTTGCGAACATTGAGCTAGGTGGTCCAAGTCGAACTCGGCAGGAAAGCACAGGACTCCATTTCCGTGCGTTGCATACAGTTCCTTACCCTCTAATATAGGAAGTTGAACAGCTTCATGTGACATAAAGGCGAACAATTCGGTTTTGTCCTCACTGACTCGAAGGATCCACCTTACTGGTGTCCTTACCACTCTTCTGTCAGAATGCGGCTTTGATGCTGGCATGTGAGCATACATCCAAAACAAGATCGATGCAGCCGCTCTTTTAGAGAAGAATGGCAATGTATGGAGCTAAAACTCTTTCTGCCTACTTTTGAAATTTTGAGCCGATCCAGGATTGAGCATTTGAACCACAGCTGCACTATCCAATATTGCTGCATCAGTCACTGGAGCACTATTGTTTTAGAGTAGATCTAATTCCAGACAGCAAGTAGAGCTGCTTTAGTCCCAATACTCATTGTTCCTCCAGTTGACAAGGCTGATGGGGCTATCTGGATCTCATGGGAGAAGAAATTGTCGATGTTTCCATCCCCTGTTTGATATGCGATGCACAGCCTTCAAAAGAGACCAAAGTCACTCGTCATTGTTGCTAGCTGTTCCTTCTGCTCTGTCAACTGGAGGAATAATGGTATTGGGACTGAAGCAGATCTACTTTACTGTCTGGAAAGAAACGTTCGAAAACAATAGTGCTCCTGTAACTGATGCAGCAATATTCGATGGTACAGCTGTGGTTCAAATTCTTAATCCTGGAACTTCTAAAACATATCAAGAGTATGCAGAAAGAGTTTTTGTACCTACCGGCCTCAAAGCTGCAATCAGACAGAAGAGAAGAAAGGACAGCAGAAAATGAGTGGCTCCTTCGACTACGATGCCAAACAACTGGAAGGACTTCCTTCGAGCCAGTGAGAAAAAAACCGAATTGTTTGGTTTTTTATCAGGTGTAGCTGTTAATCTTCCTATATTAAAGGGCAAGAAACTGTATGCAACATATGGAAGTTGAGTCCCGTGCTTTCCTGCTGAGTCCAGCTTGGTCCGCCTAGCTCCAGGTTTGCAAGTAGAGGCAGACACGCATCGGTGTTTGCATGTGGCAATGCTGTGCAAAAGGGGTGTAAGAAGGTGACCATGAAACTAATTATCGTACTTCTCGATAGCGATCTGCCCGATATTGCGCCTATCGGCGGCTGAGTCGCTTGTCTGCTCCTTGGACCGATGTCACAGTTGACCCTGAATTCAATTTCTGCACGCTCGCGTCTTTACGTCATTAACTCGCTAGTGTTTTTCTTTTCCGTCGTTCCTCATGACGTCATTTACGACTTCTAATAACTTCCCTTGCTCGCGATCATTACGTCACTTACTTGCGTCATCTTTTTTTCATCGATTATGACGTTTCATAAAATTACCAAAACCTTAAATAAAAATTTATTACTCACTTTATTAAAAACTCGGTTGTTACTTGGTCGTTTATTTTGTTTAGGAGTTTACAAAATTTAATTAAAACTTAAATCTTGGTTTGTTTATTTTCGAAGCATCTCAGGTGATGTTAACCCAAGTCCCGTCACCTGATATGCAAATTCGGTTTCCCACATATAACCTCGACCTTTTGCAACCTCTGTCGTCTGTCCTGTCCACTGAGGCTTGCAAGTGTGGCGTAGCTAGCTGCTGGCTTGCCACTGAAGTTGCTGGGTACTTTTACAATGTAGTTTTTTACTAATGGTTTAACAAATTTTAACCATAGTAGGCCGCTGCGATTTTTACTCGAGCATTGCCCGGTTGCTGCGAAAATTGCCAAGCCCGTATCACTCCGTGGAAGCCATCTGACAAAAGGTAACTGAGTATTTTGTTGAATAGCGCGGCTTATTCGTGTGATGCGCACACCAATTTCTTCAACTGGCTTTGAGTCGCCAAGGTATTGGGTTTGATATGTTCCAAGGGTTTGTGGCGTTTGGACTTGTTTGGTTAAAATTACGTAATCATGTTTGCTTTAACCACCTTGTAGAATAATTCGGCTCGATGAGGCGAGTTGATTTTTTTTGGGGTAAAAATCATTCCTGAGGTTAGGGCAAGAATTCAGAATTCCGATATTATCTTCCGTCGCAGCCATTAAACCGTTGCGTGAAGCGAATTGCTCTATTGTTTTTTTTTTTTGGTTGATGCCCGTTACGAGATGCTTGTTAACATCGTCCAATAATTCTTAACACGTTGCGTGACGTCAACCCAGGTTCATTATCGTGGTACTCGTTCCTTTCGGTGCGAGAGGACTTAAGATTAATTCCCAAGCTAAAAATCCGTTGCTTGAAGCCTCTAGTGTCATTTAGGCTTGTTGATGATTTAAGTTCGCTACAAAATTCATAATGTGCCGTAACGTGATGACTCCTTTAGTGGTTCCTGAATTCCGTCACGTGACGTCCGAACTTTAGACTGAGTCCAATCGTTTGTTCCAGTTTTGGAATGGCAATTGTCAGCGTTAAATTTTGGCATTGAATTCAAAATCGTATGTCCTTAAACTTGTAACCCCCCCCCCCCCCTTCTTATCAAATAAAAACTAAGACACAACTTTTATTAGTGCATCTATCATTTTGGCATGAAGTGAGGTGTTTTCATAATTGTGCTTATTGCTTTAGTTTTTGTCCTTCTCGAGTTCAAGGCGGCCTTAAAACCCCGCAGTGAACCCGGGACCTCGAGCAAATCTCCCCTAGACTTTTAATTCCATCTTCCCCGCTGTCTTACCTAACCAGATATGGGATGAATATCGTACCTTAACCAACTAAAAGCGATATAATTGGGGGCCTGTCCGGGATTTGAACCCGGGACCTCGAGCAAATCTCCCCTAGACTTTTAATTCCATCTTCCCCGCTGTCTTACCTAACCAGATATGGGATGAATATCGTAACTTAACCAACTAAAAGCGATATAATGTAGTATGTACTGGGTGTGACTTTATTCAGCAATACAGCTATAGAGTTCTCAGTTGTCTTTGGCGTGGCGTCAAACTTTTGTACGTAGCTATTTAGGAAATTGTTGCCAAACTGAATCCGATGCAGTGTGTCTTCCAACCTTTCACTCTTTCAATGGGTGTGATACATTTTCTGCATTTGCTAGCAGAGGGAAGAAGATTGTCTGGGAAACTTGCAAGTCCTTCCGAGAGGCGAGTAATGCTTTCTGTACATTCCAAGGTGACTGAAGGGGCTTGAGAAGGTGCATTGCACTGTGCTTCTGCTCAGGAGACTGTTGATTTTTTAGTTAACAAGTGTAAAGTAATTTAAGTAAATAAAGGTAAACAACTGATAAAGTAAATTATACGGGCTGTTTGCATTTCTTTTTTGCTCAATTTTGACCTGGCTTTTGCTGCTAAATGGCTGAAACCGGTTTTTATCATGGTTTTTACCGTCCCGGCAAAAACTGTTTTTTCCACGTTTTTGCCCCTTTGGCCAAAAATGTGGCAAAAATCTACTTGAAGTCAAATAAAAAAAAAAAGTGTGTCAAATATTGGCAAATTATAAAAGCTTCCGTTGTGAACTTCACACCGTTTACTTTGAAAAATTCATATTTACTTCTTATTTACCTTTCATACGCTTATTTTCCCAGTAAAAGATATTCTTCTTACAACATCTATGCAAATTTATGTAAATGACTATAAATTTGCATGGGTATTGTGAGAAAAATATCTTTTGCTGTGAAAATAAGGATAAAAAGCGGCTTGCTAGGTTTTGCCAGTTTTAGCCGGTAATAACTGGAGGGGGGGCGGGGGAACTGTAAGCCTCTGTCTTGGCAAAAAGCAATTTTTGGCGGCAAAACCCTGACTTAAATGAATTTTCTTGAATTCTGGCGAATTAAAAAGCTTCACCAAATGGATGGGCGCCCTCATCTTAGTTGTGGAAATGGTATCTTGCATGTAGCATTTTCTGCACTATTTGCCTCATAAATTAATTATGTTGGTCTGTAACAGGTGTTCTACTATAGTACTTCACCTCTGCGCTGCAAGCAGGACACACTGAGAAATCATGGTGTTTCGTCACTGATTAACGCGCGGAATGGTACAGCTGCGTGTTTCACCCGAGGTCTGCTGAAATTGAAGCTGCAGTTTTCACACGCCAGTGCCAGATCTTCCTTCTTTCCTAGACGACCTTGACTTCATGTAAAACATCGAGGAAACTACCCAGTTATCAAACGTAGTTCCAACGACAAGGCGCAGGAAGTTGGCAATTCGTGTGGGATGCGCCGAGTATAACCCTACCACTAGAGCAAAAAAAGATTTTAGCTATATCACAATTTAAAATGGCTTTCCTAGCAGTGGTGCAGCACTTGCAGCATTTTACTAAACGATTACGTCACTCATCCGTCACTCGCGCTGAAGACGATCAAAAGAAACAGCATTCCGGCAAAACACAAGCTAACATAAAATCTGACCAAAAAATGGTCTGCCAACTTCGTGCGATTGTCCTTACTGCTCAAATCGCTAAAAAAAAAATGTATCGTCAAGGTATTGGCAATCGAAATGAGTAAATAGAACTTTACGGATCGATCAGTATCGGGCCAGTGGAGGAAATTCAAATGTGACCACCAAACTTTCGACGACCGCCTCCTCCCTCCCTTCAAGGCCTTGAAAAATATTTTGACCACCCATGTTCAAGGTCCAAAAATCTGCAGGCGTCCTCCCCAAAGAAACTTTTCTTATGCCTTTTGTTACTACATGTAGATGATTTCCTGTAGCGAAGTTAAGTGAGTAGCAGCCCGCACTGGCTAGTTATCATTTGTAAGGAAAATGTGGACCATTTTTTTACGAAAAGACAAAAGTTGAGTTAAAAATGTTCTATAAAAATTCAAAGGGGTGTTCTTTAAACTTCTTCTGTGTCCAGGTGAACAAAGTAAAATATGGTGAACGCTCAGTTTGCCTGTTATGACCCTGCCAGCCCCTGAAAGAAAAAACTAGGAGGCAAGAGACTTACAGATGCTGAGCACTTCTAAAACTTGTAAACAGCTACGTGGGGGGAGGGGGGGGGGG
>JAHWFP010170728.1:50599-63705 GCA_023313725.1 Lithobius niger
ACAAATTATGGCCGGTCCCTTATGGTTTTGTCTTCACTACTTTAATTTCAGCTTCGCTGTTTTTTATCAACAGTTTTCTACAAAAGGGAGGCAGCTCATAGACAGTATTTATGACAGCGCATATTTTCTTACGGACTTACGACCCCTCACAAAGCTCACGTTGTACGCTGGGACTTTTTTTCTTCCGTTTTTCCGTAGACACTGTAGACACTGGAAAGAAACTGTTAATGCGAGAAGTCAAATGACTACATGAAATTTTGTAGCTGTTTGCAGTTAACCTAAGTTTTGACCACCATGTCACACACAACCATGCTAAGCGTATTGACGTCATCGTTTGCTGCGAAGCGCCAAATGACGTCACTGAGTGGACCGGACGAGTTAATTGCTGGGGTTGGGGAGCGGTTAGGTCACACGACTTTGGTTCATCACGCGCCTCTTGTCTGTGGGGCTTGCACGAATAAATCGCCCGTCCACTCCTCCAAAAAGTCAGATAATTCACTCAAGAAAACATTTTTAGGCCACTTTTAATAAGGCTCAAGACTGGATTTGCGCAAATGTTGCAAAATATGATGATGGTGGGTTGTTCAGTTAATTGTTTTGAACGGCCGTGGAAGCGATGAGGAGTCTTGCAGGCAGCATTCTGAGATAGAATTGCAACATGCAAAATTACAGAGAATAGAGACGACTTGGGAGTTTATTTATTTATTTACGTATTTATTTATTTTAATTTACAGTCCACAGATTTTTGGACTTCAGAACATCAAACAAAAGCAATGAAGCCGCCTGGAAAAAGAAGAACTCTCCAGTAGATCCTGGCATGGAGCAAAGTAGCCTGATTGTCAGCCTGGTGGAACATGCCAACTCTCTATACGAAATTCCTCCCCTCCCACCTGCCCTCTTCTCCAGCCTTTGTTTTATTCTTAAATTCAAGGACTGGTATTAGTGGGTCTTGACCCCTTCCTTCTCTTGACCAATTTATTTTTGGTCAAATATTTTACTATTACTGTTACTATTACCATTGTCTCATCCACCCCAGGCATTTTCAGGAAGAGAAGGGCCCTGTGATGTCTCGTGCTCATGTCGATTATGGCATGTAAAAGATTCTTGGAATTTCCGATTGGAATTACGTAGCATGCTGGGAGTGCAACAAACCTTCAACACATTATACAAGGGCAAAAGGCGATGCTGGGGATTTTTTTACACCTATTAGTCCGACGCTGGTGGCATACATGTCTTTTTCTTGTTTCACGCTTTAGTTCCCATCCTCTTTCTTTTAAATCATGGTTGTTGCTGTAGTTTGTGGGACCAGGAATCCAAACTAAGTTATCTGCCCCACGACGATGTGCCATAGTGGTGATGGGCTAACAGAAGGACAGAATAAGAAACAAAAATGGCCGCGTAGGCTGCAGCGTGCACCACACGGATATTATATACTCTATACTAGCACGACCCGTGCAAGCTGCACGGTGGATTGAGTCTCCCGGTCTTAACCTCTCCCGGTGTTTGGTCTTCTTCGGGAAGTAAATCGCGACAGCAATATTCGCAGATTGTTAGACTGGTCCTTTAATTTTAATCATCTACAACGCGGTCTGGTGAGAACCTTATCCAGCCTCCTCGTGCACTGACATACGAATATCTCGTCGGATGTAAGTGTTAACGGGAGGGACTTATCCCCTCTTGGTCTTCCCCCTCCCTCCCTTTCTAACGTTTGCTCCCCTTCCCCTCGCTTCTCTTCTCCCCTCCCATCCCTTGCCACAACCCTCCAATGTTTGTTCAACGGGATAGGGTTAACGGGACTCTTCTGCCGACATTGTTGAAGTGTTAACGGGACTTCCCTCTCTTCGCTCCCCCCCCCCCCAATCCTCCCCTTCCCTCTTTTCCCCTCCTCTACTCCTCCTGTCTTTTGGCACAACCCTCTCATGGACTGCCTTCTCTTTCTCCTTCTCCCCCTCCCCAACCTCCACTTCCCCTGCCCCTCCCCTCTCTTCTGGCCTCCTCATCTCCCCTCCATTGCCAGAACCCTCCCATGTTTGTTCAAGGGGACAACGTTGACGGGGAGGTTTTGCCTATAATTTTACTTGTCCAGAACGTGACCTGGTGTGAGCCTAACTTATTCTCCGCTGTGCATTGACATATGAATATCTCGTCTACGGTAAGTGTTAATGGGAGGGACTTATCCCATCTTTGTCCCTCCCCTTCCCCGTTTCCTTTTTCTCCTCCCCCTCGCTTCTCTTCTCCCATACTCCTCTTCCCCTCCTTTTTTTTCTCGCTCCCCTCCCTTGCCACAACCCGCCCATGTTTGTTAAACGGGGAAAATGTTAACAGGTACTTTTCTGCCGAGATTTTGGAAATGGTAACTGGAGTTCCCTCGCTCTCACCCACCCCTTCCCCTTCCCCTTTGCCCGTACTCTTTTCCTCTTCTCCACCTCCTCTTCCTCTCTTCTTCTCCCCTCTTTTCTCGTCTCCCTCATCTCCCCTGTCCCTTCTCCCTTCCTCGCTCTTCCCTCCCTGCCAATGTTTGTTCAAGGGAGATATTTCGCGATTTTGTGGCAGGCCCAGAAAAGACGCATACCTTTGTTTTACCGAATGCTAAAAACCATATCACTGAGAAAGTAAGCATTAATCTCCATGATTGTTTCCGCCAACTTAGAAACAATTCTCTTCAGTACCACGCGAAATTGTTGCAAGTAATTTTCCTTCATTTCCCGAGCCGTATCAACGCTCACGCACGTATGAATGTTGCCGCCCACTTTAAAACAATTCAACTTCGCTCTGCAAGTCAGGATCTACGCATCAAATGCGCCTTTCCATCTTATCAGGCTGCCAATTTCTAGGGGGAGGCTGGAAATTAACAACTTATCGTCGTTTGGTTTAAAGTTGTCCGCATTTTAGTTGAGACACGGATTCGTTTATTTTTTAAAAACTCAACAACGAAAGCCGAAAAGTCAAAATCTATGCCCCGCCGACGGTGATTCCACAGTCACGCAACCAGACACAGTTTGCACGGTAGCAATGATTCGCAACGTGCATCGCAACTGTTGCATGTGTTTCCAGTAATTGGTTTTCACTTGCAGTCCTTCCTTTTGGGTGAATGAATATTATATTCGTAGATTCGTGCGACGGTGCGCTACAACCTACAACCCCCTGTGGGATTCGATCTGGCGTTCCCTTGGCTGGCAGCCAGCCTCTCTGATCACTCGGCTTTGTTGGCTCCCTTTGTTTGGGGTCCCCCTCACAACGTTTCCGGTGTGTGGTGGGATTAGTTATTTTTCCTTTTGCTTAGTGGCGTGCTCTAAAAGTCGTCTTTTGTTGCGGATCGGCATTATGCAAACCGTCATTTGACCAAATCAGAAGTTATTAGCAACTAACCAGTAATCAGACAATTATCAAACCAACGTTATACACACATGTTTTCAATCATTTATGGGGTGACTTTAATGTTGTCAGGTAGCAAAAATTCCGACATCAAAGTCACTATCTTTTCTATCGCGGAATTTCTTCAAATCCACGAAAACTCTCCTAAATGTAAAGACACAAGTTTATAGCGTCGTCTGTTCCTATATACGTTATCTGCATAGTAGTTGTCGATTTTGTCATTAAGTCTTGACGGGTGACACATTAGCGTGGGTCTAAATAAGTTGACCATAAAGTCGAGGCTTCCAGCGATATTTTTTTTATAGTTCGCAATTAACGGCGCCTGTTTTCACCCTTTCGATAGCGTTGTCCATATTCTAAACACAGCATCCACGTTCCAGATTCTCCGTCATCCAATAGGCTGACGAGGGTCACGTGATCTCGTTTTAATTATGAAAATCGCGGCGCTGCTGCATATAGAGTTGTTCCATTTTTTTATTTACTGCTATTTTCTTGATATTGCTCGAAGATTCTACGGTGCTGCATCTAAGAGTTGAGAAGGTGAAAAGGTGACTTTTAACTACACGAAAAATGCGTGTCCTTCACATGTCCCAGCCCAAAGAGACCATTATTCGCACAGGAAATGTCAAGCAGCAAAGATGTTGGTCAGCAGTTAACCCTTTTAGAACCAGCCGTACTCCCACAGGGGACCTTTTCTGAATAACTTTGGTCGGTAACACCAGGAGTGACATGAAAGAGAGTGTCTATGATAATATTACCGCAGAATCCATCTCTCGTTCATTGTCGCGACCCCATGCGGTCAAATTTGGAACGACTGGTCGTAACGATTTTCTCAGATAACACGTTAAAAACATAGGTTTTAACCTAGCAGATAGACGCGGAAAAATACCATTCCGGTAACTATTAATCCAGGCATCATGCGGCACCTTCGCTTGCAACAGCTTTCCACGAGCGTGAACCGGCGAAGCAGAGCAGATGGCTACTGCAAGCCAAGGCCGACTGAGGCAGCAATCACGTGTTTCGCCTTCCGACTCAACGCCAGTTCACGCACGTGTGGAGAACTGCTGCCTTTTAGTGCTACACTGGGGCTACGAGTTGCTCGTCAAACACGAACGTCGAATATGACGCGATTTTGACGTAATCGTTGCCATGTTTGCACACGACGTGGCCAACGATTCCGTCAAAATCGCGTCATAAACGACGTTCGTGTTTGACGAGCAACTCGACCCTGGTAAAATTAGATTCTAGAGATCTTGAAATCACTGGCCTGTATCTGAGAAACGAAACCAATAGCTTCTCTCATCCATGACCTTGTGACGAGAGATGGAATACGAAGCAATAGTTACAACATGGACACTCCCAAATCCTACGGACACTCCCAAATCCTATCCTTTATTCGCTCCTGGTAACATGATTTAACTCGTATCATCTTGGCTTTGAGACCAAGCCCTAACAGCTTGTCTGTACTAGCTCGTTTCACTCGGGTCCGCAGGAAACCTTCATGAAACTCGTTTTTCGTCACTAGCCTAAAGCCTATAGTGAAAAAAAAATTGAAGCAAAGTGACCCTTTACTACGTGCCTCGGAGGTCAAAATTGCTGCAATCAACTTGCTGGTTTGCATTCATAATTCTGACGGCTGTGACACACCATCCTGCTTTTCGTAGCAATCAATCTGATTTGGACTTTAGTTACTGTCTTTTTCCGTAGAAATAGAAATCAAAAGAGACAATGCACGAGACTTCTACCCACCCAATTCCCAAGCGGCAGATGTTAAGTGGAATAGGTGCCACCATTATGGAAGTTGTTTTTTGCTGCATGAGGGAGGAAACCGGAGTACCCGGAGGAAACCCTCGTGCAACGGGTGGAAAACAACCGGAGAAAAACCCGTACATATACACTTCCCTTCACCAAGATCGAACGCGGGTCTGTAAGATGCCAGAGATTGTACAGCTGGGACCAGGATGCCTTTCGAATCTGACGCCCCCAGTGCTTACAGCTACCCGTAGGCGTACGATATGATGTGGATGACATACACCAGGGTTTTTTTTTTAGGAGGGGGGGAAATCTCAGCAATTTGGCTAGTTGTGTGAACCTTGTAGACCCAAATTTTGCTTTCTATAACCAAAATAACAATTTAGGGCCAACAAAAATACATGCAAAAGACTTCAAACACGTATTCATGATCTTGGTGGGTCCCAGTTAAAGTATAACGCGGCTAGAAACAGAAACTTCGTGGCAGCCCTGTTTGCTCTGATATCTCTACTTTAAATGGCGAAACTTTCATCTCTTGGGTTTCGGCTACAAATGAGATTTTCTTAAACTCTTCACTTAAACTTTAATGACGCATCGTAGACATCAATAAACTTACGGTGGGGATATCCAGTTAAGGGTTAACGTTAACTGTTTGGCTAAACTCGGTAATAAGTAATAATTGTGATATCCATCACGAAATAAGTTGAGGGCTAAGCAATATTTTGCCTGAAGGACGAGGACTAACTTAGCACTGAGCAGTTAACCCCAAGCTGTAAAAAGAGGAGATATCCATCTAGTATTAGCGTTACTCCCGAGTTTTAACAACACATTAACAGGGCTAATTTAGCCTGAAGGTCTAGGTCTAAGGAGTAAAGAGCTAACAAAACCCCAACTTAGTCCTACATGGATATCACCAACTTTTTTCTCCAGTCCACTAACTCCCAGGTCGAGGTTTAGTTAGATCCAGGGTTAAGCTAGTCCGGGGCTAGTTTAGCCCTCAACTGGATATCCCTACCGTTAGCCGTCTCAGTAATGATCGGTAGGACTGATCGATAGGACTCCGGCCTTTGTTCTCAAAGGTCTATGGTTCAATACCCGCTCAGGCAGTCTGACATTTAAGTCCAAAAGGCAACGGAAATAAGATTTGAATCTGTATTTACTTATCGTAGGCAACGAAGAAGGTCCGACAAGTACACAGAAATTTATAAATGAAACCATGTTTTTTCAAATAAAAAAAAAGTGTAGTAATCGTTATATATGTATATATCAGTCCACTATTTTCAAATTTACTAATCCCAATTAGGGGGTGGTCAACAAAAATTGGTCATTTTAACCCCCCCCCCCCTCGTTGTCAATTGTTGAAACCACCCCCTCCAGTATCACCTCATTTCAAACTTTATCCCCCCTCCCCCTCGTTTTCCCTTAATATCCATTTTTTTCTCATGACTTTTTTTTTGCCATATTTACACCAATTGAGATAACGGTGCAACTGGCCATCCCCCACCATCAGCATTTGGCCCCGTTAGGCGAACCCCCCCCCCTTCCTGATGACGTAAGACTTCAATGCTCCTTGTTGAGCTATAACAACATTTTAATAGTAACGCGTGTTACGTAAAAGCTCTGTAGACGCCATTGTTCACGAAACCTTCGTGAGTTTTAATAGGCGAAAGTTGAGCTTAACAAATTTCAGCTTAATTGTAATGATAAATAATGATACGTCGGGAGTTACAATTTCGCAAATTTAGTACTCGGCACACTTTCGCCTAGTGTAATTGGCTTCTAAATGAGGTTAGCTTAGTTGCAATAACTATAGCTTCTATCCGCCATTCAATTATTAGAATCTGTAGTCGCGTTATTATTTCCCGACATTTAACAACAGAGAGCAGTTTCAAATCCGGCCTAGAAACGAAATTTTATACAGAACGGAAATATTGAAAATAAATCACCAGTTCGATGACATAAACATAAACCGGTATGCAAGGGAAGTGATTACTGGCGGGGGGGGGGGGGGGGGATCTGCAGGTTATCAGAATGCCAGACCCCCTGCTTCAGGGGACCGGCGAAACAAATACAAATTAGATTTAAAACTATATGATTTGATATAAACTGCATTTTAAAATTGAATTTCGAGCCCTCCCCGTCCGTCCCTCCCCCTATCATGAAAAAAATATGGTGGCCCACAAAAAACGCACGAGCTAAATATTTTTGTAAGTCCAAACTTTTTTCCCAGTTTTATTTTCTAAAAAAGTGAAAATAGGGACCACTTGAATGGAGTACGAAGAAGTTGGCGTTATTTCACTGAAACAAACGTTTAAAACAAAATTAAAAAAATTATGGACTTAAATTTTCTGCTTGTGCATTTTTTATGGGCCATTCTGTATATTAAGGAGGGGGGAGGACACAAGGGGCGATTTGCCACTGGCACCCACCTAGCGTAGCTCTACGCCCCTAGGGGAGGGGGGGGGAGGTAAGTTTAGTACGAAGGGGGACAGTGCACTACCATCTGTACTTTCAGTGACGCGTGGTGAGAAGCAGAGCAATTAGAAGTCGAACGAATATTCGAATATTAGTTCGTTAAGAGCATATTCGAATATGATATATGCCATATTCGCAAAATAAAAATTCAATGTGATTTTACGTTTTTTTTATTTGCGAGTTTGTTTTTAAGTTTACCTGTGGGGCTGCGCGAGTTCCAGCCAGTCCGAACAATGCTTCCTTCCCAACCAATCTGTGATGCTCTTCCCTCCCAATGGTTACGTTCCGTTTCGCCAAAATGAAAGCAGGTTAAAAGCTTTTGCCTAAAAGCAAATACCGTTTCGCCAAAGAAAACCGTTCACGAAAATTTAGGCACACGAAATTTAAAACATGACTCCCGTGTAATGATCAGACATTCCCGTTTTTCAGAATCCCGTTTTGCATATAATTTTTTTTTCAAATTACGTGCCTCTCTCGCGCTACCGCGCTCGCTGCGGCTAAACACATAACATCAGAAACCGCAACTAATCACAAAGTCCTCCCAAATTAGGCATGCATCTTTAACTTCTGCAATGGTAAATTTTTGAAGAATATTTTGATTCAGCGAAACGGGATTCTGCAAAACGGGGATTCCCGTTTGGAAAAGGGTAACCATCATGTGTATAACTAGGTATTCTTAAAAGTGAACCTTGGCATTGACCTAGTGGACGACCAAGCATTAAACAATATTTAAAGTACACGTTTCTACCCTCTGTATTGCCAGTTTTCAAAACGCAAATAAATAATTTTGTCTTATCTACCACTGCTTGTCTCTGTTAAAATTTATGTTTGCCTTTTAAATCCCCATTACATAGAAAAAAGGTATTAAATTTCGCGTACGTAAATTTTGTCAAATTTGTGTTGGCGAAACGGAATTTGCCCTTTGGACAAAAGCTTTACTCTGCTTTCTTTTCGGCGAAACGGGAGTTCACCCTCCTAAGCAATCTGCAAGTGAGGAGGAGGCGGGATACCGGGCGAACGGATGCGCACAGCTTCTCTCTAAAACATTTAAGAATGGGGAAGTCACCCAGGACCTTGATAGAAACTTGATAGATGACGTCAACTTCAATCTCATATGTGAAAGGGAAAGACTCCTTGATGGATTACGGTCATTCCGTATTGTGGTTGGCAATCCAGCATTTTTTTTTTGGGGGGGGGGGGGGGGGGGAGGAGGAGTTGTGTTATGTATGTCTTCAAAGTTGCTGTGTCTACTGCCTATATTAACTTGTGGTCATATTACGTATATGCCTTGTATTACCAATAGACTAACTAAGCGCCGGTGCACACGTGCGGTCGCCGCTGCGGTACTGCATTTGCGGTTTGGTTTACATGCCATCTGTTGGATACTGCGCTCACCCGCCGCTCGTGCGGTCGTTTTGCGCCGCAATTCCCCCCGTCAACGTAGCGGTACCGCAGCATTAAAAAAACGCAACTGCGTCTCTGAGTACCTTGGTTGACTTGAGCGGTGCATACGCCCGCCGTTTACCGCAAAAGCGTTACCGAAAATGGCGTCCAATTTCGAAGAAATAAACATGGAATCGTTTATTGGGGGAGTAAAGAACTATCCTGAAGTATGAAATGTTGCTGCAGAAATGATTGAAGACTCATTGGGAAGTAATTAAAGAACTTATCCGAATTTTTTTCGTTTATCTGCAAAGGATGTATAATATATTCCCCTGGTAAGTCTTAAATTAGTACATCAATGTACCAAAATTCGTCGCATTGGTTTTAAAATATATTTTTTGTTCACGAGGAAGGCGAAAAAAGCAACATCGTCTGATTGGTTTCAAACTATAATTTTTTGTACACGAGGTTAGGGAACCGAACGCGCACATACGTCACCAAAGCGGCACCGCAGCGTCAACGCGCGTTAATAAAACGCACGTGTGCATTGATTGGATGCGTTACCGCAGCGGCGCCGCAGCGACGCCACAGCGTTCAAAAAACGCACGTGTGCACCGGCGCTAAATAATACTTATGTATCTAATGAAAAACTTTTTTGTGTGTTGGGGGGCTAAACATGGAACAAAATTTTGAACGAATATTCATTTGAAATTGTGCACTTAAGTTCTGTGCTTTATTTGCAGATTTAAGCTAAAAACCAATAAAATTAACAAAAGGGTTCCAGTGATTTTGAGTTTCAAGCATATCATAACTAATCAGCCTGGATAAATGAATAAAAATGAATGCACAACTAATCTTACATTTATAAGACACGTAGCAAAAGGGCTGGGGGCACGTAGTGGGGATGGTGTGGGCGAAGGGAGCGGAGATACAGGGAGTGTAGGTTGTGGGGATGGTGTGGGCGAAGGGAGCGGAGATACAGGGGGTGGAGGTGTGTGGGGATGGTGTGGGCTAAGGGAGCGAAGATACAGGGGGTGTAGGTTGTGGGAATGGTGTGGGAAGTGGGGATCGGGGTTGCGCTACTGACGAAGGTCCTGATGGGCTGGGCTCCTCGTCGTCTTCTGGGTCTTCTTCTCCTCCGGGGGCTGGTAAGTCAGGAAATGGTGGCTGCAGCATTACAGGGAATGGTTATAGGTAGGCGCAAAAACTGTTCGTCGGTTAATCCAGCCACGGCACGCCTGGCGGAATAAACACCACTTGTGACGCCATGTAAAAAGCCAATAGCTTGCAGAAAGCCTTGTTTATTTAGCAAACATATGTCGTCATTATTCTCGAAAGAATGAAAGAAAAACAAGTCTATAAACAATATACTCACAAATGTTTGAGGCTTGCAACATCAAGGGTTGATCATGCGTGCAATGTCAGGATCGTAGGGTGTCATCAAGTCACTGGGTCGTGTAATGCTAGCCCCTAGGCGAAGAGAATTCCCACACCATTTTTTCAAACGAGCAGTCATAGATAAAATAAACTTGCGCCCTTTCCAGATCCCTTGGTAGATTTGCATGCCCACATTTGTCCATATTGGCAAGCAAATGATCGCGCTTGTGTAACATGTTATTTACGTATAGCAGGGCGCGATACGAGTGAACGCTCGTAGTGCACCTTGCAGTTACATAAGCTGCTGAACTTGGCCGGACGCCAACAGCCGGGTACTAGGCCTGCACCATAGCTTGACCAATGGGGCATTCCTGGACTTGTTGGCTGGTGCCCGAGGCTACTTCAATTGTTCTGGCCCCACTATAAAACGTGGGACTGGGACGTCCGAAGGGGCAATTGGTAAGGGAGAAACAACTCGACAGGTTGGTCCTCCTAGAGCTAAGCGTTAGGGCTGACAGGCTGCAACTTTGTCAGTGCCTAATATGTGCTACTCTGTGTACAGACCCCTAGCTGTGCATTAAGGTGTGAATTGCGCTCGAGTATATCTTGAAACCAATCGTCCACTCCCTGAGTAGTTACACTTGTTGTAATGCTTTGTAAAACATCTAGGAAGATGTCCAATGAGGTCTAGGAAACGATACCCACAAATGACGCACAACAGTCCTACGTTCCTACTCGTACGCCGATGGACGGGTCCGAGATTATAAATTTCCTGCGCTTCTTTTATAGCCTCACAGTAAATCCTTCGGTGCGCAGGTCCCCGAGAAGGCATCTTAATTTTGAAAGTAAAAGGTAGAACAATAGATCTGAAGACTCCGAATTGAGCGTTAAATAGGAAATGGAGCCCGATGCGTAGAACCATGCGTCCCAGAAATGCGAAACTTCAGCTGGACTTCACAACGAACATTGCGTGCACTCCATGTGGGAGGCACACATCTGCAGCGTACTTGTTTGCTTTTTCTCGAAAACTACCTGTGTTTTAGGTCTGAAAATTGGAAGCCAGGGGTATTTCGTCCCCTCAAAGCTAAGGAGACTATCCCCAGGTCGTAGTTTGTCCCGTTCGGCCGCTATTGACGTTCGAAGTGGTTAACATATGGAGCCCTGTGGAGAGATTGTGCAGCAGCAGTCGGATTACAGCCGAAATTGGCCTGTGCCCCCTAGCCCATGCCAAATTGACGACACCAAGAGAGGCGGTACCTTCCTACATGGCCAAACAGAGCGAACCAAACGCACCACTGTTGGTGACAGTTTGGCTCATTCCCTGCTAATATCCGTGTTGATGCGGCTTGATTGACGTCAACATCGTCAGCGATGAATCTGTTTCGTCAAAACTGTTACCTCGCGCATGCTCAAACCTCCACCCCAGCAAACCACCACCCTGAGATGGTTCGCAATTTCGCATTGCTTTCGCCTGGCCACATCTATTAGCCAATCCTGGTGAAATCCATTAGCTAGGTCTGGTCGCGGTGAAGGTATGTCGTATCGAATACTCTGCTGAGCTAGTTGAGTTGTGTTGTAGTTTAGGAGGGTACTGAACGGCTGACGCAACATCACTGCGCACGCGCGACGTTAAGTTTGGAGCCAAACTGTCTCTAACAGTGGTGCGTTCTGTTCGCTCTGTTCGGTGTTTTAGGAAGGTACTGAGGGAAGCTGCGGGACAAACCCTCTGGCGCTGGTGCCCTAAACGCACTTTCGTAGCATCTTGAGGCTAAGTCATGTTAGTAGTTGCTAAAACGCAGGAATGTGGTCGGATCACAGTCAAAATTGGTCACATGTACCATGCTACATGGACGGCCCAAAAAGATGGAGGCTGTGGGACAAACATGACTTGAGCTCAAGTACTGACCACAGCATCCCCGAAGCAGCAACCTCTACAATGAAAACGGGTGAGCGTTTTAATTCTTTGGCCAGCGAAAAGTTGAAATTGCCACATTGTTGCCTTGAAAAGTTGAACTTGGCCTGCGCCCTGCAGCCTTGTAGTGCTGGAAACGCCGGTTCTCGTCAGATCCCCGAAGTTATGCAGCATTGGGCTGGATTGATACTTGGGTGGGTGACCACCTACTTGGGTGGGTGACCGCCTAGGCTGTTGCAGACATAGGGCCTTAGGGCTTCGGGCAGATGACCAGGAGTGGTTAACGCTCGTTAAACCCTTTAACCCTTTTTTTTTGAACTTGGCCTTAAAAAGTTGAAAGTACGAATCGTTCAAACGAAAGCGATAAATTAGGAGTGGGGGAAGAGGGAACTTAGTGGACAGGGAATGCCCTTGCATTGGGCAGTGCGTCTGTTAGTCCTGTTCTTGGCTTTTTAAATGCTGTAATGACATTGGTGGTGGGGTGGGGTGGGGGGGGGGGCAGTACAAGTGTTACCATTAAGAATATGATTGCCCATTGACTGAACCTAAAAGGTAAGTTTTTTTGGGTTATTTGGGACAGTGACTGAATCAGTTTTTGCAAACTTATACCACGAGCCACGATTGTTTGTCGTGACGTCATCAAGAGTGAGCCACTGACGAACGAGAATAGCGGATCTTTGGCTGTCTGAGTGGACTAGCACAGTCACGTGATAGGCGCATCACGGCAAACTGCCGTGGCTCGTTGCTTAAGTAAAATGACGAGGAGCAGGGGGACGGGAAGTAATTAATTCAACTACTTGTACCAAAAGGGAGGAAGGGCATAGGAGAGATG
>JAHWFP010170728.1:63805-87419 GCA_023313725.1 Lithobius niger
GAAAACATCTAGCAGTCCTACTTCTCGCAGTCAACGTTCAGGTTAACACCGACCGAAAACTGGGAAACAACCACGGGAGAAACAAAACCCCGGAAGAAGCCGGGTATTTTCTCCGGTCCTCCACATCAAGTATGGCCCCAAAGGTCTATTTACTTACCGTTAGTCAATCTCTTGCTAAAAATCCGTTTTAAAATTTGGCGTTTACGAGATTTTCTGTTGAATGTTGAAGTAATTTAATCTCATCCTGCTAATAATTTACCTTGCAATAACCATGACGTGTCATCGGTGTGTGCATGTATTAATTTTTAATCGTTTTCTAATAACTACCCTGAGACCAAAAATCTAAAAGACTAATGTGGTAAAAATTAAAATTATTTATGCTAACAGATCGCCGAAGAAAAATTATAAGATACTAGCCTAAAAAATTATAAAGTGTGATGTTAAATTACGAAAGTCTTTCCGGTTTGTGACGACACAATTTTTGCGTTCATGTTTGCGTTCATGCAAGGTCCAAGGCCAACTGAGATATTAGCTGCGTTCCTCGCTGTGAGGACGCAGCTACTATCTCAGTTGGCCTTGGATTACTACGCCGAGTCTCGCGAAATGGTGCGACGCTAACAGGCGTGGATGGAGATCTGCGCGTGGCTGTTAAAGGACAAACAGGACTTTATTAGAGTTCGTTTGCGCACGAGAATTTTCAAAAATTTGACCGGAAGCGGAGGAGGCGGAGAAATGAAAAAATGATATTTATTAGGACCTTGGCCCTAGGTCATGCGCCCTCCCTAAAGCTAATTACAATACACTACCAAGTCACCACTTCACAACCCTATCACATCATGATGGCGCTTGCACATATCCAATAATCACACAATCACAATACACCATCACAAAACACCGTCCCAATACATAAGTGTACCTCAAAAATGGGGAGAAGAGGGAGGGGAGGCGGAGGAGGCCGAGCGGCTAACAATATGAAAATGTCACAATGCTGCAAGATAAAAACGCATACACAAAATGAACACGTAATTACTCAAACGAAGTAATTAAAGAAATAACAACCTCAAACGACCTTCGAACACAAACACATGCAAAAAACTGCCCTAGGAGTTTTCACAATAAATGCACTCAAAATACACATATGCCCACTCACACGAAACAGACTTTCTTTCTTCCATAACCCTTGATCAAAAACAGTCCTTGTTCCCTGATATTGGAGTTCAAATTATAGTTCATTGCGTTCAAGTGAACTCTAATCCGTTTTTATTCGTGAACCTTCACGGCTGTCAGTATGGGGATACGAGCTCTAACGTTGTTTTTTTTTATAAACGGCGAAGCCGTTTTTTGTTCAGTTAATCTTTTACTCAACTGGCTTGGATCCAAGAGCTCAATCCAACTGCTTCACCCAGACGGTCTTGTGCAAACGGTGAAATGCAAAGCGAGAGTTACAACATGGATACTCTCACGTACTGACATGGATGGTATTTATTCACACCTGATTTGAGCAACTTCATGACTCTATTTTGTTAAAGGTACATTCCACCTGCCTTATAATAGCCACACGCTGATGAGGAACGCAGCTATTTCTCAGTTGGCCTTGGGCGTACAAGACGAAACAGCATGAGCACAAAAATTGTGTCGTCGCAAACCGGAATGATTTTCGTATTTTTACATTACACTTTATAATTTTTCTTCGGCGATCTATTGGCATAGATAATTTTGATTTTTACCGCATAGTCTTTTAGATTTTTGATCTCATGGTAATTATTAGCAAACGATTAAAAATTAGTACATGCACACGCAGAGATGAAACGTCAAGGTTACTGTAAGAGCGCAAAAGATAATATAATCGCAGGATGCTATTAAATTAGTATTGTCTGTCAATCCCAATATTCAACAAAAAAATCCTTCGGTAATAAGGGAAAAAGGTGATATCCATCTCGAAATAAGTTGAAGGATAAGCAAAATTTAGCCTGAAGGTCGACGACTAACTTAACACTGAGTAGTTAGACCCAAGACGTAAAAAGCGGTGATATCCATGCAGGATTAGCGTTATTCCTGAGCTTTAACAACATTTTAACATAAGTATATCGAGGGCTAATTTAGCCTGAAGGTCGACGTCTAAGGAGTAAAGAGCTAACAAAACCCCAACTTAGTCCAACATGGATATCACCAACTTTTTTCTCCAGTCCACTAACTCCCTGGTCGAGGGTTAGTTAGATCCAGGGCTAAGCTACTCCTGGGCTAGTTTAGACCTCAACTGGATATCTCCACCGTTAGACGCCACATTTTAAAACCGATTTTTAGTAAGGGATTGACTAACGGCAAGTAAATAAAGGTTTGGGGCAGTACTTGATGTGGAGGATCGAGAAAAATAGCGTTGAGAGGAATGTACTCCCGATATACTCTTAGATATACTCCCGATCACCTTTGCCACTAGACGGAATTAACTGCAAGAAAAACATGCAGAACTTTGCACCCA
The DNA here is from genome assembly GCA_023313725.1 of Lithobius niger. Lineage (NCBI taxonomy): Eukaryota > Metazoa > Arthropoda > Chilopoda > Lithobiomorpha > Lithobiidae > Lithobius > Lithobius niger. The sequence continues at coordinate 66,285 of JAHWFP010170728.1, forward strand.
CTTTTTCTTTACCAGTTCCAGAACTATGTAATGGACGCAATTAATCGAAAATCGAATCGACTCCTAACATTAACTTAGCCTTTCATTTCGTAAGTTTGAATAGATTTTCAGAAATTTTATTCAGAGACATTAATACAACGGTCGAACACGCCATCTTCCTTACGTCACTCAAAAGAAAAATGGTCAAGAAAACCGAAAGGCTGCAGTAAGGTTTAACGTGAACTAAGCACTCTAGTAATGATGTGGTGTCTAAATCCTTGTAGGAATAAGATGTTTGTGCTCCTTTCTTTCTTCACCTCAGGTCAGTTAAATTTAACCATAAACATAAAACCAACTTGTTTTTATACGGGTGATATTTAAGGAAACTGTCGCAATAATAGCGGCTCTTTATGATCGCGTTGAACTGAACTGCGCGGCAAAAAAAAATCGTCAATTCGAAAATAAATGGTATCTCTTTACATCAGGGAAGGGGGGGTCGGAATGGGAAAGTTGGGACGTTTCCGGAAATGTACCACCGGACCTCGGGGAGAGTTGGGGAAAGGGCTATATTACGAGACACACGCACATACGGACGTACACATACGTAGATCCACGCAGATCGGAACTGACGTCATAAAACCGCTCCCCTTCAATACGTCCCCTGTGACGTCATAGCACCGCCCCCAATGTTGCCCCTCACCAAATTACCCCCAAGATGTCACCCCCTCTTCAACCATCTACTTTTTCAGACCATGTAAATTCTATTCTCTCTTGACTTCATCCCAAAGCCCAACTACCTCAGAACATGCTACCTCCCTTCTCCACTCAAGATTCTGCCTCACCCACGCAACATCAACCCCAACTACTTGTGTGGCGTGTCAATTCTACAAATGGTTTAATAAGTTGAAGTCTTGTTGTTAGTTTGTTATCATCGTTTCTACATTGAAATTAATTGAGACCATCACAACACATCATAAAATAATAGCATTAATATTTTTTTTTTTCATAAGCTTCAACTTCAGTTGGAAGAGCGTCGTTCGTAAGTAACAGCGTCGTTACAGATGTAATAACAGCCAACTGTCTTGTGTATTCTTCCGTTTTTCCATCCCCCCTTCTTTATTGTTGGGCCGCACACATCGCATTTGTTTCGCTCAATTTGTCATTGTTATCGCCCTTAATAATTGTAAAACCAACAACAACCGCTCGCCATGTTTATCTCACGCTCACATCTCGTAGACGACGTGATTTACCGTCAACTCATTGTTGTTGCCGCCATTGTTGTGACGTCACAGGAATGCAGTCGGTGGTCGTTAACCAGCATTCTTTGCGTGTGTTACCTCGTTTGCAAACGATTTAAAGCTGGTTCTGACCTAATGATTTTTTTTTTTTTTGCTTCTTTGAACCAGGTATAGTTTGTTCCACATTATGTTTTCAGAAAACTGACTGAATGACGACACGTTTCCTTGCACTAAGAGTGAAAATACACGTGGAAATCACACTTGTAGACTCAACAAAGTTACTGTTAGAGTTTACGCGTGGGATGTTTGAGGATTTTTTTGCACTCGTAGTGGAAGAAAACGTGGCATCATACAGTCAGTTTTCTGAAAACATAATGTGGAACAAAGTACAGACTTAGATATTCTGGTGCCTCTGACAAAACGTAATAGATATCAGAAGGAGACGAAAGTAGCATTTATCTTTGACCCCGAAAAAGACATACTTTTTGTCGGGCTGAAGTAGTCTGGTGCCAATAAAGGAGAATTACAGTAGAAATTCTCTACACCGGTAGTTTGGGAAGTTGGTGTTGCTTTAATTCACCATAATACGAACTAAACCAATCAGACACGTACACAGACTATAAAAAGGGGAGGGAGGGAGGGAACGGCACAATTGATGAAAAGGGGCAATTGATCACATTTTTTGCGTATCTTTTTTATTGGGGGGGGGGGGCAAGGAGGGGTTGCTTGCTACGCTTGTTCTTTGTTGTTCCCCGTTTCGTTGCCCCCTTCCGCCATATAATGTGGAAACAAGGGCAGGGAAAAAAAGCTTCTGGTTTTAAAAAAAAAAAGGAAATTTTGGGTAAAGGAGGCAGGGGAGGTGGAAGCACGTGCCCCAATGTGCGGACACCCTTGACACCAATCAGTTGCCAAGCAGTCTCACTGCTATAGGACAGTTGCATCTTTTTGCTTCAATAAATCGAAATGAACAACATATTCTGCTTACTACATATGAATATAACGTACGTTAGTAAGCAACACGACACAACAGCGAGAAACGAAGAATTGTTGTTTTCCCATTGTAAATATATCAGACGAGACCAGAGGAAATCCTGGCAAAGACTTATAGGCAGGGAGCTTGGATTATACGTAGCCTTGATAGGGTGGGCCCACTTACAATCAAGCTTTACCGCGAGAAACCGTGCGAGATTTTGGTAGCTGCTTCAAACGTGTCTGACGTCTCTGCTCCCATTTCAAGCGGCCAATTTACTGATTCTTGCATCTCATTGGCTTTTGATTTCGCTGATGAATCGACACAAAATTGGACTAACAAACGAACGAGTACTCATCATCAAACGTAAGACGGACCGCTCCAATTGTTTAAATTGTTTTAAAGTGTATTAACCTACCAGTACAATGGACAATGCGACTGAAAATCGCAACGTTTGTTATCAGACGGAGAACGCCGTCACTAGCGATCATCGGAAACGCTCGCCATTGTTTTGGTTTCGACGCAACGACGTCATATGCTCTCTTCTTGGGTAATCTGGTAAGAATTTGTCGTTTTGTTTTAATAATGCGTATTTTAACGTTCAGTAAAGATTGAGCGATCAGATATTACATAATTATTCATTAATTTCGTTTAAAACTGCTTGCTAATTGAAACAAACTTTTTTTGTTGTTTTCGAAAAACCAAGCGTCGTCTGCTTCGAGGGTTGGTTTGGGAGCAAAAATGTCATCAACTGAATCTCGCTCGTGTATACGTCTTTACCACAGGAAATAGCTGTGCTATAGCTCAGACGCGTTCAACTGAGTGGACCGATCCGGTAGATAGTAGAAGGTCTCTGACTATATGCATGTCCGCTCTTTAGTCTTCGGTAAGAAAGCCTTTCGGCTTTTCTTCTCGTAATTGCTAGAGAAAAAAACGTTGGGTGGACAAAAAGATTTTATATATCCCTAAAACAAACGTGTTAAGGATTGCCGCCAAGCTTTTCGGCTGCTTGAATCGTAATATCAAACGCCAAGTTCTTTTGCCAAGTTAATCCCACCAACTAGCACCAGATCTTCCTAACTGAAATTAGTATTACAAATTAAGAAATTTCATCGAACAAAATAAAAAAAAACTTGGCGCCAATTTGACGAGTGAATGGAGTTAACAAGTAAAGGTGGTGGTTAGCCATTTTCGTAAAAAAAAAACCAACATATAACAAGTGTTAAGTTTAACAGTAAGAAATACATATTGAAATTAAATTTAAACAAAGAAAGAATTTTTTGTTTGGTTTTCTTTAAAAGTATTCTTCTTAAGAGATTTGGAATCTCAGAAGAACGTTGTTTGGTTGGATGACATCAACATCGAGATTTTAAATAAAAAGAAAAAAAACGTATAACATAATAAAAAAAAACATGCCTATACTGAACGTGTAAGATAATATGGGAATATCTTAACAGGCGTACGTTAAAAAAATGTATATTATTATATGTTTATTATATATTATTATAAATATTATTTTTTTTTCCTGTAATAGAAAGGAAGTGAAACAAACAAAATAAAACAAAGCTGCATTTGTCATCTGACACAGGGGTGGTGCCGGGGTAAAAAAAAGTGAAAAATGTGAAAATTTACTAATGGTAAAAAAAATGTGAAAATTGTAATAAAATGTGATAAACGCGAGAGGTGGTGTGAAAAAAAAAAGGCAAAACGCACAAACTCGAGTAAACACTCAATACGACACAGCAAATGATAGTAAGTGCTCAAAAAATGCTTACAAAAATGCTTACAAAACCAAGAGAGTAAAATTCTGTTATGAATTTGTGAAACATGAATGATCTGATATTTTAAGTTGTGTTTTAAATTTTGTCATAACATTAATAAACAAGAGCAGAAAAATTAAATGGGAACAACTTTAGTTTTATTATAACAATTTTTAAAGGTATCCTGAAATAGCGGGGGGGGAAAAACAATGAAAAAATATAGACAAGTTACAAAGAGAAAAAAAATAAAAAACAATCGAAACTACAGGTATTATATAGTGAACGAAAAAATTGTCAACCACTACATTACAATTATATTAATTAAAGACTCACCTAATAAAGAATTACATTTTAATTTTAAAACCAGCCGGCAAAGTGTAAAATGAGTAATAAAAAAATAAAAAACTTATTGAAGAAATAGCAGTTAATTGAGATATAATTGAAAACTATGACAATTCAGATGACATGTGCTACAAAATGTGTGATATAGTAACACAAATTTACTACATCACAAATTTTGTAGCAGGAAAAAACAAAAACTTACAGACTCAAAACCAAAAATACTAAAACCCGGATAAAGGCGTAAAAGTCATCACCACTTTTCATACCAATGAAAAGGCATAACCGTTAAAAAACGAGTTTCTAGTATATCCATGATTTATTTTATGCATTACGTAAAAATTTGGCGTGTTAACGCAGTTTGGAAATTCGATAACAGATGACGCTACTCATATTTAGTCTGTAAAATAAGTTAGGAAAAGAAATTATTTCACAATTTTATTTGTATTTTGTACATGACGCGTTTGTATTAAAATGGGGTCAATTAATTTAAAATTCTTATATATTACACCTCCACGACAACTCTTTAATTTATCTCAGTCTGGGTTTACAGAATTAATTCAAAATATTAATGAAGAGAAAAGAATAAGTGAGGTTGTTTACTTCTCAGAATGCTTCCTTTAATTAAATACGAAACTCCTAGCTAGAAAAATATCGGCTTCATCCGAAGTCCGTCGATCACCTTTCAATTAAATTAAATAAATTTCTAAAGGCTTTCACCGTAATTTTTAAATAAGAGAAATGAATAAAAATAAACACACAAACGGTAATTATTATACTTTTGAAGATAACCTTATTTCAGAATTCCTTGCGTCAGAATTTATTTATAAAATGTGAAAACTTTTCTGTGTAATCAGTCCTAATAGGATCAAGTGTTTCATACTGGTTGAAAAGCCATGCTTTTATCCATTTGTCATCAAGTAAGGGTTAATCCTTTACCTGAATGGTAAAATGATAATGCTAGGTGATGAGCTCCCGTGACTTTAACATCACAGGAGAGGGAATGATATCGCACATTCCGCTTTTCCTAGTCTGAAAACCATTCGGATGACCAGTTTATTCCGTTGATAATGAAAGTATCGTGCAGTCACGTTATTACATATAAAAAACCAAAACTGGTACAAGGGACCGCCAAGTTACGAATGGTTCGGCCCTCAAAGGGGTGATATCAACACACCAAAACATTCGCCAAGTTAATCGCACCGCTCAACAGTTCGAAGGTTAAATGAAAAACTAGAACATTGCTACTTTCGGTAGCAATGTTCAAGTTTTCATTTAACGTCTAAAGTATTATTCGGTGCGATTAAGTTGGTGAATGTTTTGGTGTGTTGATATCACTCCTTTGAAGGGCCGAACCATTCGGAACTTGGCGGCCCCTTTTACCAGTTTTGGTTTTTATATGATATCACTCCTTTTTTTTTAAATTGTGTATTGACTCAACTTCACTACCGTGCAGATGTGTATTATAAAGTGCCACGTCCAACAAGAAATTGGTTTTAACAATATGCCACTACCTTTTGCCTATAGGCCGAACCATTCTCAACTTTGTCACCTCTTTATAGGTTTTTGGTTTGGTTTTAATTGTATTGTGATTTGTTTTATTTAGTTAGTTTTGGTGAGTTGATATCACTCCTTTGAAGGGCCGAACCACTCTCAACTTGGTGGCCTCTTTACCAGTTTTTGTCTTTGCACAAGTTGAGACTGTTAGTCCCGCTCGGTTTTTCAGCGTTGCACTGTTGATGAAGTGGAGTAAAGCGAATATTAATCACACAATAAATTAAGCGGCATAAACATTTATTTTAACAAATTTAATGTTGAAACAATACATCGGGCACATCGATTGTTTGTCAACAACTCGTGCTGCATTGAAGACAGCGTTCTGGCTCATCTTTTCGGTTGCGTCAGCGCATTTTGTTTCTTTGTCATTTGCTTTCGTGGGGCGTCGCTGGATGGCGTTGACGGCGAAATTGACGCGCGGTTTTCCGACAGACTAAGCACCCGTAAATTTGCAGAATTTTTGTTGGAAATTGATATTTACTTGATGTTTACTTGATTTTTACTTGACTTTAGGAGAAATTATTCAGAACTGCAGGATCGTTAAATAAATTAACCCGTGTTGCATTGAAAAGAGCGTTGTGGCTCATCTTTAAGGTTGCTTCAGTCAATATGGAGCGAAGGGATTATTAATCACACAATAGTTTGAAGTTTCATAAACATTCATTAAAAAAAATAATGTTAAAACAATACATCGGGCACAGGCAGTTGTTTGAGAGGGCAGTGGAGATAGCGTTGTGGTTTTATATTTTCAAAAAGGTTACAGCCAAATTCATGTGAAGGCTAGGCTGGTACACAGTGTTCGTTTAGTTTTGCTGGAGTGAGGACTTCAATCATATAATTACAAACAAAACGTCAAGTGTGCCGTAAAAAAAAAGTCTTATTGACTGAAGTTTCACTTTACTTGTTAAATGGTACGCGGATAAAAATTGATGATTTTTCATTTAAATAGTCAAATGTAGAATTGATAAAATTGCATCTGTTTAAGTGCTGTTGTGCTTTACGAATTAAAAATATACTCAAAGCACAACAGCACTTACATAGATGTAATTTTCTCAATTGTACATTTCATTGTTTAAACTAAAAATCATCAATTTTTATCCGTTCACAGTTTAAAAGTAAAGTGAAACTTCAATCATACAACCCTTTTTTTGAACAACGGAACAATCCGAAGATCGAGGGGTTGCGAAATCGCGCCAGCGCGAGTTCGATTTTGCTACCCCTAGATCTTTGGACTGTTCCGTTTCGAGCAGACGAGCAATTATTTCGGGAAAACCCGGTCTACTTCACGGATATGTGTTTTAATGCTAAGGTGTGACGTCGAGCCAACATGTCTAGTTATTTGAGATTTAAAAAAATTTATTTGAAAATTTTATTTGTGAATTATGACGTAAATTCCTGAAATCAAACTTCCGGTTCAAACTTCCTGTCTGCGAAAGTCTCACGTACGCAAGGACGTCCCTATATCCAGTCCCAGTCACCGACGTTTGTGTTTAAGGTAAAACCGTATTTTTTCTACTTTATTAGTTTAAATAAGATATAGCGTATAAAATGTGCTATTCGCTTTTGAGTCTCGTAGGTTTTTAAGTGTGTTTAGAAGGTGTCAGTAGGCTAGTTTTCGTACCGTCGGAACGAAAGGTTGTCGGGGGGTTCGGCTTGGACTATTCCTTCGTGGGTGGGGGTGGGAAGGCGGCTAGCATCGTACGCGAGGTTGTTGTTTTTTTTTCGTGTTAGTGCGTAAAATGTCGCCAGGTTATAAATGTGCTGTTCGCTTGAGTATCGTATGTTTTTAGGTGTATTTAGGTGTGTTTACAAGTGTCGGTAGCCTAGTTTTAGTACTGTCGGAGTGAAAGGTTGGAGGATTGGACCATTCCTGCACGGGTGGGGTCCTAGCATAGTAGCCTACGCGAGGTTTTTTTTTTTTCGTGTTAGTACGATAAATGTCGCAGGTTGCAAATGTGCTTATTTATGTTGGTTGAATTTGTGTTGTGTACGGTAGTTTTGCAAAGTATGTCACGTGGTAGAGCAGTGGTTGTGTAGAGCGCGGAAAAAGTGTTAGATTATCCAAAAAAGTGTTAGATTAACCAAAAAGGTGTGAGTTATCAAAATTAACCCACGGTCACGTGTGTGGGTTTTCAGATTAACCGTATATAACGGCTACACTTTTAGCATGGGGATGTGTTGGCGTGACGTCACCACCGTGCATTAAATAAATATAAACATTTTGTTGCAGGAGCGACCACTGGGGGTCCATTGTCAATAATTAACCGAGTATTAAAAATTTGGTTAAATTTAGTTCGCTTAGGTGACGACGAAAGGCATTCATGCTCCTCGGGGAGCGAATTCCAAGCCCCAATAACTCTCACCGAAAAGAACTGTCGTTGGCACTCCAAACAGAATTTGTAATTTAAAAGAGAGACCTCTAGTTCGTCCCTCTACGTTCAGGTCAAAGAAACGCAAATTTACCCGAACCAATCCATACAAAATTTTAAATGCCAAAATTTGACTCAAGTAACCGTAATTCAAGTGATTCAAGTTTTAGCCGCAGAATCCGCTCACTGTAGGTAAGATTTCGCATACCAGGCAACGATTTTGTAAATTTCCGTTGGACTGCTTCGATCCGCTCAATGTCGCCCAACAGAGCTGGTGACCAAACTAGACTGGCATACCGTACTCAAAAGCCTTGTAGGCTCAAACTTTGACTTCGCAGCTTCTGTAAGAAAAACGTCGGTTCACCACTGCTAAGCGGTTATAGGCCACAGCTGTGATTTTTCGGCAGTGTAGACTGAATTTTATATCATTGCTGAACCAAACTCCGAGGTCCCTAACCTCAGTTATAACTGGAAGAGGCAGGTTGTTTATGTTGTAAGTAAAATCAGTAATTATTCTGCCAAAGTGCATAGTTTGGCACTTAGTGAAGGAAAGTGAGAGCTGCCAGTCATCAGCCCAATCCGTGACGTAGGCTACCTCTGATGCAAGGGCTAAGGCATTGTCCAGATCAATTATCGCAGAATCCAGCTTCAAGTCATCAGGAAATTTGGATTGGTAAGCATTGTCTTTTTTACAGGTAAGATCATTGAGAAAAATTACAAATAGGAGCGGTCCCAGTACGAAACCCTGTGGGATACCACTAATAACATTCGACTCAGAGGAGAATAAGTAACCCATCAAAACCCTTTATGAACGACCACTGATTAATGCAGTGATCCAGCAGGATAGGGTGCCATCAAATCCCAATCGGGCCAACTTCTGAAAAAATTTAAAATGAACGACCGACTCAAATGCCTTCATAAAGTCAAAGCATATGACAACGGTAGCATCGCCAATATCCATTGCACATCCATCGATCGAGGCAGCACAACAGTTGCGAAGTGGTCGACCGACCAGGCAAAAATCCAAACTGGTCATCATTTATAAGACTTTCAGAGTTGTTGAATGCCAGCATTCGATCACGAATGACGGATTTCATGATTCCACATGGCACAGATGTACGAGCAATTAGGCAGTAGTTGCCCGAGTTGGCCGCATCATCCTACTTAAAGATTGGTACGACAGTTGCAGTGCTCCAAATTGGCGGAACGCCTTCTTGCAGCGATAAACGAAAAATGAAAGCCAAAGGGAAACACAGAACATCACTCAGATTTTTGTAAAAAAAAAAATGCGGAAATTCGTCAGGTACCACGTAGTGACTTGGCCTCAGTTCATTCATGGCACGCCTAACAGATTCAGGGCTTAGTTTTTTTTTTATGAACCGTTGTCACACAAGACCATGCCCAACAAGAAGTGAACAGTTTTCAAATTTACGCGTGGCTCCATACTGTGCAACTCTTGCACAGAATTGCATAATTTTTGGTATAAATATGCCTTCCATACTTATCTACTATCTGGCCAAGTTTAGTCGAAAAATATTGAATAGGAATGGAGATATTAATTGTTTTAATTTTGCTGGCGTGAGGACTTCAACCATACACTACTACCACGTATGATACGTTTGATTATAATAGAAGTTCAGTTTCTGTAACTTTAATCTCACAGGAGAAGGAAGTTCGTCGAGTCCTCTTCACTTGATCTGAAAACCATTAGATTGATCTATTTATTCCCGTAGACGATGGAAGTTTCGTGGAATCTGGTTTCTCTGACATATCGTAACCTAAAACAACTGAATTAATGTAACATAACCGTTAGTAACATCAGAAACACCCAAGAGCAAGGCACAGCAGTCAACCAAACACGCCAAGACATGTAAGATGTATGCACCAAGTTTTAAGACGAAGTATTTGGTCTACGGTTAAGCGCTTCGGTCGCGTTAACATGGTTAAGGCACAAGCAGAATTTGTTAAAGACATAAAAGGTGAAAAATACTGAAGACGGAATGCCCCTTGCCTCTAATTTGAACCAGCCATTCAGCATGCAAGTTCGAGCGTGGCACAGTCTTCACATCACTAGCAGCAGTGGCAACTTGCACAAACGCTTCTTGTGGGAGCCAACATGACAGCGATTCCACCACCAAATTACCCTTTATGACAGAATATGGCACCCAGTTCACACAACGACTTCATACCAGACTCTGCAGACTCAACTAACCTCCAGAACCACTGAAAGCTGCCTGGGAATCAGATAGGATAGATAGATTGTTCACCCACAAAGCAAGACCATGGTCAAAGGCCACCAAATAGCCACCATACGTTCAGCCACCATCACATTCGGTACTCTCTCCAACCGACGAGCGCACCGCCCTTCATGTGCATAATACGCCTTTGTAACTATTAAATACAATGAGAACAATAATAAAAACTGATGTTACAAACGGTCTTGGTTGTAGACAAATGATTACTTGTCCAACCAAAATCCAAAATAGTATAAGAGAAGCTGTCAAGATTCCAAAAAATGTTCGGCCTTGGAAGAGATAGTTAAACCAAAGAATAACCATCAAAACTAACCCTATTAACCATCAAATTTGGTGTATTACCCTCCTGTTTAATTTCTTCGATTCGGCATGAATTTTTAATTTATAAATTGATTATATAAAGGAGTAAAATGGAACTGCAAGTATCAATGATTTTACAATCGTCAGTGTCTAAACCATAAGATTTAAAGTACTACACCCAACAAGCAGTTTCAAAAGTTAACATAATTCCGTCGACCACTTCAGAGGCATTGCCCTTCAACTTCAACAGCACTAAGAAACTAGTTATACTTTGATTGTGGTAATGATTCAGTGGTCTGTAAATAAAATTATACAAAAAAGCGGAAGTGAGTAGTGTACTGTTATGAGTCGAGTAGAGTCACTCAATGAACGAGCAGTTCTCCTTACGGTACCTTCCTAAACGACCAAACAGAGTGAACCAAACACACCACTGTTGGTGACAGTTTGGCTCATTCCCTGCTAATATCCGTGTTGATGCGGCTTGATTGACGTCAACATCGTCAGCGATGAATCTGTTTCCGGCAAAACTGTCACCTAGCACGTGCTCAAAGCTCCACCCCAGCAAACCACCTCCCTGAGTTGGTTCGCAATTTGGCGTTGCTCTCGCCTGGTCACATCTATTAGCCAATCCTGGTCAAATTCATTAGCCAGGTTTGGTGGCGGTGAAGGCATGACGTAACGAATACTTGCTGAGCTTGTTGAGCTGTGTTGTAGTTTAGGAAGGTACTGAACTGCTGACGCAACATCACTGCGGACGCGCGATGTCAAGTTTGGAGCCAAACTGTCTTTAACAGTAGTCCGTTCTATTCGCTCTGTTCGGTGGTTTAGGAAGGTACTGATTGTTTACGAAGTATGGCAAACCTGTACCTGTTAAGCAAATGAGCCTAGGAATTTGGGACGTGTGCCTCCAAGTTCTCTCGAGGTGCCTTCCACCCTGGAAAAGCTACAAGCTCCTTGTTTCTATTTGTGGAGATGGTGCGCCGGCAGCAGAAGGTATTATTTATCAAACATTCCGTGGACTGTAACGTGAACAAAGTGTAGCTCTGTTCAATCTGTTTAGTGATGTCTGGTTGTGTGGTGAGAAGCCAATTCCACGGAAGCATGACTTCCTAATCCCTTTGCCCAAACTAGGGAAGGGCAGGTCGCTTCTACCCAGCTAGTGGCAGACAAGTCTTTGAGAGGATGGTGGTTGGGCAGCTGCACTGGCACTTGGTGAGGATGCCCATTTTGGCTTTCGGGTTACATGTAGTACACAGGACACCATGCTGCTGCTGGAATCAGCCATACGTGAGCCTTGGCTTGCTGGTTCTTGAGTTATGGCCGTTTTCCTGGACATAAAGGTGCATATGGTTCAGAGGACCAGTGGACAAACCTTGTGTCTCTTGCGGCATGTGCTGATGATGTTGCAGTTTGGTTATTCGGACTGGAATTGCAGGAATTGGTGACTGTAATGCAAACAGTGTTGGAACCTGAGTTGAGTGGTTGGCTGGAAAGGGCACGGTGTTTCATCTCGTAAGTCACAGACAGTGTTGTTCACAAGATAGTGCAGTACCAAGGGTGTCAATGTGCACTGGAAGCCTGGCGATGGTTAGTGTCAAATGTCTTTGCCATCTTCATGTCTGCTTGGACTCAGATTTGTCATGAACAACATATGTCTGTCTGCTCGCTGCGGTGGTAGAGAATTGCACAAGGATTCACATGTGTTTGGAAAGACAGACACGAAGGTGTGGGAGATGAGTCCTCTGTCAATTCTTCCTGGCTTTCGTGCAGTCACGTTTGAATATTTGCCAGCCATTCCTGTATCTGGCACCACTAGCCAGGATACGTGCTGTGCAACTAGGTGTCAACATTGCCTTTCATGTTGTCACTGGCGCAATGCGTATTACGTCGGTTTCAGCACATCATGTGCGAGCATGGCTGGTTCCTATAGCTCTGATCGCAAAACGGTTGCTGTTTCGTTTCGTCATGTGAACTTAGGACATGGTAAGAACAAACTAGTAGAGAGAATGTTTGCAGCTACTTGACCCTACCCGAACAGAGCTTTGCTTCTTTTAGGCACTGGTGGTGGGAGCATCCAACTGTCTCGTATATTGGTATAGTGTGATGCATCTTTCTTTAGCAGCGAATGATGTGGTGTTATTAGTAAATGGGTTCCAGCAATCAAGTTCCCGTGTGCTCGTTGGTTGAGAGGGTACCAAATGTGATGGTGGCTGAACTTGTGACCTTTGACCTTGGTCTTGCTTTTGAGGCGAACAATCTAGCTATCCTACCTGACTCTCAGACTGCTATCCGTGGTTCAGGGAGCTGGTTGGGGCTGTAGAGTCGGTGTGAAGTCGATGAGTGAGCTGCGTGCCATATTCTGTCATAGAGGGTAACTTGGTGGTGGATTCGCTGTCAAGGAGCATTGGTGCAAGTTGCCATTGCTGCTAGTGATGTGAAGCCAGTGTAACACTAGATCTAGCATGCTGAATGGCAGGATAGGTGGATCAAATTCCAGGCAAGGGGCATTTCCTCTTTAGTATTTATCCATTGGCATTGCTTCCAGATGAGCTCAACTACCTACCTCCACGTGCTGCAGGTACCCTTTCACGATTATCCACTGGATGTGTGTGTACCTGCCTGGAGTAGAGTAGGGTTTGTTCTGTCACCAGTGTGCTACTGTGAAATGGGGAACAGAGGAAGTGGAGCATTTTTTGCTAGGCTCTGACTTGTGGTTGCAAAACAGCCCACTCCAATGGTTCTCTGTCTTGTAGGCATGCTGCCCCAAACGAGTATGCTCAACATGTGCGCATTATGAGCAGTTGTTCAGGTTTGTGATGAAACTGGACGTGCTTGATGATTGCCACATTGTGTTATTGTAGGGATTTTGGTGTAGTATAGTAATGTTTTACTGTAGCTATAGTGTTCTATAGTGTTTTTGATTTCATCTTTGCTTTGTTGGGTAGAAGAGCCACAGTGGGCCGTATAACCTTTAATAAATCAGTGAATCAATCTAGTCGCGCTATTAGTAATTGTTTGTTGTAGGATGTGTGTCCACTTTACTTGAGGTCTTTAGGATCTCGTTAAACTAAAATCAACACACATGCTAGTGTGTTGCTGCCAAGTAAATGAGAATGTTAATTGTTTCGTCCTTAAACCCTAACTTTCGTCGTTACTGCACCACACGGACCAATTCCAGCGATTTGCAAAGATGCGGAATTTTCCCCAGTAGGCTGAAATCAACAGGTAGTAACCCTTACTGTTGCTGTGTAACTGCTCAAAGGGGATGCTATTAAGCGATATCGCTTTGTTGCGTAGGTCACGTGATTGCTGTAACACGTCCACTTACAGGAAGACAAACAAAATCGTTCGAATAACAACTTGTCGCCCATTGTTGTAGCCGATGTCTACCATTGTTGTAGACGTATACAGGGTGATCAGTTAATTTGTGACCCAGCTTGATAGCTAAAGTACTACTGAACGATATGTTATGAGACACGGGTGATGTGATGAAACCAAGAGGGGCCATTGAATGGAAAAGAAATGGATGACCTGCCAAATGTTAACAAGGTCATTCAACTGCTAACTTCTTAAATATGCATCACACACCGTGAGTATAAATTAGGAATATGTAGGGAACAAAGAGACATTGGCAATGCAGAAAAAAAAAACAGAACAAAAAACGGACTAGATTTGCAGGACCTATGACGTACGTAAAATGGCTACTTTCGACCCCTACGAAAGTAGGCGATGCTTCCCTGCACGACGGAGTGTTTGAATGTAATGCCATTCAGGGGATTCCTGTTGTCCCACAGGCACGTTTCCTGGGCCTGGTGTTCGATTCCAGGTTGTCTTGGCTTCCACACTTACGTCAGCTTAAAGACAAGGCTTTGCGGGCGCTTAACATATTGCGGGTCCTGTCGGGCACTTCATGGGGTGCCGATCGCGCTGCCATGTTGCGCCTCTACCGTGCCCTTGTCCGCAGCAAACTTGATTATGCGTGTATGGTCTATGATTCGGCTAGTGACTCCACTCTCCAGATGTTGGACACTGTGCATCACAGTGGCCTGCGTGTGGCGACTGGGGCATTTCGAACTTCTCCAGTGGTCAGCCTCTATGCTGAGGCCTCGGAGCCACCTTTGGCCATTCGTCGGCGACAGCTTGCCATTCAGTATGCTGTGCGTTTACGTGCTGTGCAATCCAGTCCTGCTTGGTCCATGGTTTTTGGGCCAGACTTGCGAGTTGGTAGACGCAGGGTGGGTAAGGGTGATTTCCGCGATAGGCTCCAGCAGTCCTGTCAGGAAATAGCCTTTGAAATGCCCTGCGTCTTGAGGCTTGGGAGAATGCCAGTTGCCCCTTGGCTTGTCCCAGGTGGCAGTTTCATTTTTGCTCTGGCGTCCCTCCCGAAGGGTTCCACTCTACCAGCAAGGTACTTACAGGAGTTCCGGCGGC
This sequence comes from Lithobius niger, assembly GCA_023313725.1. Classification (NCBI taxonomy): domain Eukaryota; kingdom Metazoa; phylum Arthropoda; class Chilopoda; order Lithobiomorpha; family Lithobiidae; genus Lithobius; species Lithobius niger. The sequence continues at coordinate 81,483 of JAHWFP010170728.1, forward strand.
TGAGTTCTCAGTACGCCGGTTATCAGCGCCTGTTTACTGATGGGTCGAAGTCAGACGTTGGCGTGGCGTGTGCTTGTGTGTGTAAGGGAGTAACGGTTGCCCATCGCCTTCCATCAGGCTATTCTGTGTTCTCTGCAGAGCTTTTGGCTCTTGGTTTGGCGGTGGAATGGATCCTTGGCCTTCAGGGCACCCATTTCATTGTCTTCAGCGATTCCATGAGTGCCCTGGAGTCCTTGGCGAATTACAATCCTCGGAACCCCTTGACACAACGTGTTCAAGCTTTGCTTTCCCGCTTGCCTGGCCAGCGGAAAATCGTGCTTTTTTGCTGGATCCCGGGCCATGTTGGGATAGCGGGGAATGAACAAGCTGATTCTGCTGCAAAAGGGGCCCTTTCTGGCCCTCTCGGTAGGGATCTCAGCCTTGTTCCCTCAGATGCCTTTCCAACTCTGCGTCTGAGGTTACACGCTTTTTGGCAGACCTTGTGGGACAGACAGGACGGTAACAAATTACGGGCCATTAAAGGGACTGTCGAGGAGTGGCACTCGGCGTGTCGCCGCAGTCGCCGTGAGGAGGTTGTGTTGGCCCGTTTGCGAATTGGTCACACCCGACTTACTCACTGTTTCGTTTTGCGGGGGGTTGACCCTCCTGAATGTTATTGGTGTCGACGGCCACTTACGGTCCGGCACTTACTTGTTGATTGTCGCCATCTTGATGGTGTTCGTCGTCGTTTCCATCTTCCGCATGACATTGCGCGTCAGTTGGGCGATAGGTCTGTCCTCCTGTCCGGTGTTTTTCAATTTTTGCAGGAGGTACAGATGTATGACAAGATTTAGATTAGGGGTTTGAATAACATCTCTGTAATGTGTGGTGCAGTGGCAACCCGGACCACTGCACTGTGACTGAGGTTGGCGCTAATGACCAAGCTGTCGACGCGCCATTAAGCCTCAATCCCCCCCCCCCCCCATTCAGGGGTCGAAAGTAGCCATTTTACCTACGTCATAGGTCCTGCAAATCTGGTCTGGTTTTTGTTCTGTATTTTTTTTGTGCATTGGTAATGTCACTTTGTTGTCTACATATTCCTAATTTTTACTGGATAGAAAGCCAATTGGGCTCGATAAGTGTGAAATAAATACGGATGCAAACCTATTTACGTTGCCTTTTGGACTTAAATGTCAGACTGCCTGAGCGGGGAATCGAACCCACGACCTTTGAAATCAAAAGACGGAGTCCTAACCGCTCAGCCATACTGACATGCTGGCATTTAAGTCCAAAAGGCAACGTACATAGGTTTGCATCCGTATTTATTTAATTTACACTAAATGGTGTGTGATGCATATTTAAGAAGTTAACAGTTGAATGACCTTGATAACATTTGACAAGGTCATCCATTTCTTGTCCAATCAATGGCCCCTCTTGGCCTCTTTACATCACCCGGGTTGCATAACATATCGTTCAGTAGTACTTTAGCTATCTATCAAGCTGGGTCACAACTTAACTGATCACCTTGTATATAGCGTGATCATTACATGTGTTAATTCCTGCTTGTACTACTCAACGTTTGTACTCCTCTAGGTCACGTGTACCAAAGTTGCTGATGACGGCGTAATGATGCAGCATCACATTCGCCCTTGTGTTGCTCTGAGTACGAAAAACACCTCCAAAACGAAGTGAGGTGATAACACCATGCTGAAATCAGCCACACTCTTGTTGCAGGTAAAAGACAGTCTGCCATTTAGCCGCCTTTGATTTGATTTGATTTTAATGAGTAAGGGCGCGTTTATGCAACGAGACCTTCTCGCTCGCCGGACGCCATTTGCTAGGCGACCGTTATTCATTTACGATTAATTTCCCGTTTCTGTTAAATGATTGGTGGTAATAGGCAACACATTAAATCTATTATAAATAACAACACGGATAAAGAACAAAGTGCAACCGTCATTTTAAACATTGCTACAACATTGTTGCCATTTCACGCTATTTCCAAAATTTGCTATTCGCGCTGAAAAAACAGCTTCTAGCAGTGATCAAATGACGGCAGAATAAATAGCTACTCGCAGCGAGATTTCAAAATCCAACATGGCGTCCATTCCGGGGTTGTCGAATCGAAGACAAATCATCGAATACCGGCATTCAGAGATCTGTCCGTCGTCTTGTACAGCAGTAAAAATTGTTTTCTAGTTGTCATAAATCGACGCTGTCATGTTGCAAGCTTCGTACGTCGTGTCGCGAAGCACGAGGAGGAGATCGGCGGCCGCGTTATTGCCGTGGTTACTACGTATAGACAACTTGAAGGCCACATTCTTCGGTAAAGGCGAGAAGCAGCCAGCATTTTAGTATTAACCAAGTAAAAGCTAGTAAGCGAGAAAATTGTCTTTGCATAAACCAGCCTTAATACTTGCCCCAGGAGCCAGGACGCCATACACTCACACTTAGTTTAGTATTAGTTGAGTTTATTGAGCTTAATCGGCCCGATGCACCATATGCTCACATTATACTACAACAACAATAATGTACCTGATAACAATTAGACAAGTAACAATTAATAATCACATCCTCTTGGTGGCGACAGACTAGAATGTATTGTAATTGTTGTAGCCATTGTTAGTATTGTCATCCAACAGTAGATAACGCTTATCGTTTCAGTACTTAATTGCCAGATACACTGTTCTTGCCAACACGATGCTAACTAAGAGACTGGGTGTGTTTTTTTTTATTGCGAGAAGAGGTGGAAACAAAATACAGATCGTGAACACAGGGGCTAATCAAGTGGGAAAAAAAGTGATTTTAAAAGAAGGTACGCCTTCTTTAAAAAAAACAAAAAACATGATGAAACATTGGTAGGGAAAAATTATATAACGTTGCTTCTCGCAGAGGAGGATAGGTCGGTCAGATACACTGTCTTCTTTTCAAAGGCCAGGGGACACTGTTTCACTGTGCAGCACAACAAACTTTGTTATAGATGAAGGTACAAAGTTAAGATATAGATGAAGATTGATAAGACCTGAAAAAGTCCTGTGAAAGTTGTGAAAACCACGAAGGAGAAGTCTCTTCTTCTAATGTGTCTTCTTAATGACGTTAACTTATTACATATAGGAGCTACAGGTCTGAAGACTGCACGCCGTGTAACCCGTCAAGGCAACCCACATATCAGGACAGTATGCACCTGTCGGCATGTACTCGTCGGTGGTTTGCAGAAGAGCCTCTTGTAAACTGTTTCTGAGGAGGCATTGCTGGCATTGATAATTATACCTTGCTCTTTTACGGGATTAATAATGCTTTTGACAACATTCTCCCAATAAAAGTGTACATGAAGGCATGCTTGATGTTTCCTGCGATCTATTTCCTATGAATTTGTGATATCCACCCAAAATAAAATCTGCTATAAGAGAAGCTAAAAGGTGTCTGTGTTTCAAAGTAGTTATCTCATTCAGCCAGGAAAAGGCAGTTAAGGTGAACCCTATTTAACCATCAAATTTGGCGCATTGCCTTCTTTTTAATTTCTTTGTGTGATTACTTATTAGACTCCTGAAACATGGTGGACGTAGAACTGTACAATCCTGTGGCTCCGGCATTGATATTTATGCAGTCAGTCATGTTTACAGATAACTACACTCACGCCTAGCTCAAAAAAAAATAAAGAAGAGGGCACAATGCCCCAAGCTTGCTAGTTCACATCAGCCTTCCTCTGGTTGAATGATATCACTACTTTCAAAGGCTGACTCTTTTTGGAAACTTGGTGGCTTCCCATACGCCAGTTTTGGTTTTTGTTAGATAAACTAAACTAAACTAGCTAGTCACGCAAAATGTTATGGGTTTTTTTGGTTTTTATTGGATATACTAAAGTAAACTAGCTAGTCACGCAAAACGTTTGTGGGGCAGAAAATTAGAAGGGGGGTGGGGGCTCACAGCACTTTAAATAATTGGTCGAGCGAGGTCGAATGCTCGACTGAAATTGGATTTTGTGTGTTTCCCTGTTTGGGAAACGATAACGTTCGTAATTTTTTTTTCCGAGTTTTGAAATTGACAGCTTTGAATTGACAGCTTTTCCGAGTTTTGAAATTGGTGTAGGGAATTCGCGAGTTCAACGACTTTCCCACCTCAAATATTTTCGGAGATATTCGGATTTTCCGTTGGCTGGCTAAGCCTGTTTTAAGTAAGGAATATTAAGGAAAATTAAGGAATTTTTTTCCTGTTTTTAGTAGCAACCGTAAGAGAGCCCGATATATAATGCTAGTGGCCCCGAGCATGCTAGTGGCCCCGAACACTTCATGAACTACACAAAGCCATTTGCCATAACATATCAAAGTGACAGTTCTATTCGTGTGAAGAATGCAGAAAATAATTACAAATGGCAAAAACAAAACACTGTTACTTCCAGTTTCATACTTTCTGAAACAACACGATCACTTCTTTCATTATTTCTACAGCATATCACGCATGTAGTGGCAGAGCTATCTTGATGCGATTGGTGTCTGATTCCTTCGCTTCCTGAGGTTCGTTTGCAAGGTTCGCATCGGTGTAAGCTAATATATAAATAAATAAATAAATAAATAAACAATTTCTTGCAGGAGCAACGGGAAGGCAAGGATCGGTGTGATCACTAACTGCCAACCCAACTAGAGAAAGTGACGTAAAGATGTGGCTGAATGCGAGACCACTGGTGCCCGTTGTCAATAATTAACCGAGTGTTAAAAACGTCGTAAAAATTTGGTAAAATTTAATAGGCTAAGGTGACGACGAAACGCTAAGGTGACGACGGTGAGGTCTACGACTCGATGTCGAGTGATAGAAATCTTCCGAACTCAATTCTACAGTAAATCTCACGTGTGGTGGCAAGCGATCTAGATGAAATTGGTGTTGGATTCGTTTGCTTGCTTCGGTTCTTTTGCAGTGTTCATTTAGGTGTAAACTAATGTATTATAGCATCTTTCGCATGGCCGAGTAATAGTAATCTTCAGCATTCAATTACATGCCTAATGTTTAATCTAGTTATCTAATCTAGTTAAAACCTCTACAAACTCATAATGTAGCGCAACGATTTCTACCGATGCAGATGTCCTACAATCCAGGGACTATTTCCCTTACATAATTTGTTGTCTTGACGACTGCGCTTGACGTCACCCAACCAGGGCGCGCGTTGCCATGTTGTCGTGGGAACATAGAGGTCACATGGTATCAGCCGCGCAGAAGCTGCTGCCGTCATAATATAAGAACACGTCACGGTTACCGTTCGAATGTCTAAGCGTATTAAGTGAAATATGCGTGGGGAATATGCCAAATATAGACTGTATTCATTGGGGTATCCCCAGTTCCACCATTTTAGAAATCCTATGCTATAAGCCGAAGTCTCACAGCGTGGCTTAGACGAAGCAACAATAACTCCAGTGTCATGACAATACAATTAACAACAACAATTAACAAACACGTCTTATACAAATAACGATTAAGAAAGAAACAACAAAGCTGGTTAGCCAACAATTCACGGAACCCCTTCATTTTAGAGCAAACAGTTTTGTTGGTTTCGTCATGGTACATCGATCCTATTACCTTCGGTTCAGATCGTCTAACCGTAGTTACGTTTTGTCCTTATTTGTTTTGGACGAAATACAAGATAAAGGGCAAAACCAATATTAAAAAAAACGTGTGTTGTCTCGGCATTCAATAAGATGCCCACTGAAGTCACAAAGCAAAATGAGAACCGAAGCAAAATGTATAAAGTCGACAGTTGATTGAGTCGAGTTCCGATAATTGAAATGACGAAATTTATTGTTGTATATTGTTTTAGCATTATTTTTACGCAACAAAGCCACCGAGCTACACACACTGAAGACCAAAGCAGAAGTGATACGACTTAAAAGTCGTCCACTAGATGCCACCAGCGACCAAATCGATGGATCGCTCAAGAGAAAGGAAGGAAGGAAAAGGGATGGATACAGA